>CAUYTI010031850.1:0-25052 GCA_963575145.1 Galago senegalensis | reverse complement strand
GGCATTACAGCTCACAGCAACCTCCAACTCCTGGGCTCAAGCGAGTCTCTTGCCTCCGCCTCCCAAGTAGCTGGGACCACAGGCGCCCACCACAACGCCTGGCCATTTTTTGGTTGCAGCCATCATTGTTGTTTGGCGGGTTTGGGCTGGGGATTTGAACCCGCCACCTTAGGTGTATGTGGCTGGTGCCTTAGCCGGTTGAGCTATAGGTGCCAAGCCTTTATTTTTTTTAGAGACAGTGTCTCACTTTGTCATCCTCGGTAGAGTGCTGTGGCATCACAGCTCACAGCAACCTCCAGCTCTTGTGCTTAGGTGTTTCTCTTGCCTCAGCCTCCCCAGTAACTGGGGCCACAGGCGCCCACCACAATGCCCGGCTATTTTTTGTTGCAGTTTGGCTGGGGCTGGGTTTGAACCTGCCACCTTTGGTATATGGAACCGATGCCCTACTCATGGAGCCATAGGTGCTGCCCTTGTCTTTTTATTTTTACATAGGTATTTTATTTTTAGGTATTGTTTTAGCTTCTTCTTTTCATTAATTTTTTCTTCTTCCCCCTTTCCTTCCTTGCTTCCTCCCTCCCCTGCCCTTTCCCTCCCTCCTTCCCTCCCTTTCCTCCTTTTTCCCTCCTTCCTTGCTGCAGGTTCTTGATTTGTCCCAGCTAGAGTGCAGTGACATCACTGTGTTCATTGCAATCTCAAACTCCTGGGCTCAAGCAGTCCTCCTGCCTCAATCTCTTGAGCAGGCATCCTTAAAGTACGGCCCGCGGGCTATATGTGGCCTGCCTAGGACATTTATCCGGGCCGCCGGGTGTTTTTTGCCACTGCTGCCTGTCCTGCTTAGCAGCTGACTTGTTCCAGGGCCTGCAGTCCAGCCCTCCAATGGTCTGTGGGACAGTAAACTGGCCCCCTGTTTAAAAAGTTTGAGGAGGCTTGGCACCTGTGGCTCAAGTGGCTAAGGTGCCAGCCACACACACCTAAGGTGGGGAGTTTGAATCCAGCCTGGGCCCCCCAAACAACAATGACGGCTGCAACCAAAAAATAGCCAGGAGTTGTGCCAGGTGCCTGTGGTCCCAGCTACTTGGGAGGCTGAGGCAGGAGACTCGCTTGAGCCCAGGAGTTGGAAGTTGCTGTGAGCTGTGATGTCACAGCACTCTACCCAGGGGGACAGCTTGAGGCTCTGTCCCAAAAAAAAAAAGAAAAAAGTTTGAGGACCCCTATGTCTTGAGTACCTAGTACTACAGGCATATGCCACCACACCCAGCTAATTTTTCTGGGTTTTTTATAGAGGAAAGTCTCTTCCTCAGGCTGGTTTTAGACTCCCAGCCTAAAGCAGTCCTCCTGCCTCAGTCTGAGCCACTGTGGTTGGGTTGTCATGTTGTTGAACAAAGTTTTAATTATAGTGTTAACAGACGTTTGTTTCTGTATTTTTCATTAAAAAGTATTTTAAAAACTCCTTACGTTGTTACATTCTTTTCATAAACACTGTTTAAAATAACTACTAAAAACTTCAATGGATATATTAAGTTGTTAGATATACTCAGTCATTCTCTTCTTAAATGTTTGGGAAATTTCTGATTTCCCTTATTATAAATGATGCTATAATTGGCAAATTTGCAAGAAAGCTCGATAGTTACCTTCTAAACCACACTGTCTATGGTTGAGTGTTTTTGAAGTTTATTTTTCTTTTCTAGGAAAGTATTATTTCCCCATTTAAAATTATTTTCCTTAGCTGAACATTGTGGTGGGCACCTGTAGTCCCAGCTACTTGGAAGGCTGAGACAAGAGAATCATTTAAGCCCAAGAGTTTGAGGTTGCTGTGAGCTGTGATGCCCCAGTACTCAACCAAGGTGACATAGTGAGATTCTGTCTCAAAAAACAAAATTTTTTTCCTTATCTTCCCAGCTTCTAGATGAATAGTGAAAATACAAAAAGATACATAACTTGCACAAGGTACCTAAGTTACACAAAAGACTAAATCTCAGGAAGCCCTTTTTGGTCTGGCCCAAGTACATTGCTGAGACAACAGATAACTTTAGACAGAAGACAGTCATCGTCATCACCATTATGTTCTGTATTATCATGCTAGTGATGCATCCAACGAAACACCAAAGTCAAACAGGAGATTGCCCCTGAGAGGAGAAATGCACCAATGAGTGGCTGAACCAATTCATTTGCTGTAGGCTGGACACTGTGCTAGACCCCTGGGACATGGCAAATTGTGAATACACAAGTGTCATGTTTGATATGTCAAGGAGCTGGTCAACTCTTTTTTTTTTTTTGAGACAAAGTCACCCTCAGTAGAGTGCTATAGCGTCATAGCTCATAGCAACCACAAACTCTTTGGCCCAAGCGATGCTCTTGCCTCAGCCTCCAGAGTAGCTGGGACTACAAGTGCCTGCCACGACCTCCACTAGTTTTTCTAAATTTTAGAACTCCTGAACTCAAGCAATCCACCTGATTTGGCCTCCCAGAGTGCTAGGATTATAGGTGGGAACCACTGCTCCCACCCCTGGAACTCACCAACTCTTAAAATAAAGATGAACTTTATTCCAACACTTTTCTAGATTCCTCATTATTCAAACTTATCTATTCAAGGTCCTGGTCTGTTTTGCTCCTCTTCACTTGCTAATGGTGACCCAACCCAGGCTCTGGGAGTTTTCTCCATACTGGTTCAGCAAGTCTGGGCAGGTTCTGCCCCAAGGGTTTCTGGGACCACAGCCCTCTAACAACTTAACCAACCACCCCACCATGTTTCTAACCAGCACCTTTGCTGGAATCAGTTCCTTAGACCAAATCAGCCACCTGGGGGGAGGGCTGTGAAAATCAGCTTGAGGCTTTCCTGAGGCAAAAATGGGAGACGAAGAGTTGGGAGGACATACACTGGGCGAGGCACCCACATGTACTGAACACTCCTGCGTGGAGAACACCTTCTTAGGCATGGGGAAAACAAAAAGAAAAGTAAGTTCTCTTAGAGTGAGTCCACATGAAGTCAAAATTGTGGTGACTGGTGGGAGAATGCCTTTCAAACTGTTAAAAGGGCTGAAAGAGGAATGGGCAATTCGCATAGGATCATTATACCTTCAACAAGGAATTGGGGCCCTCTTAGGAGCAATTGCACAAGGAAACTTCTGGATGCCTTCCATAAGATGCTTCTAGCTTTGCAACTATTTACAATCCAAATGGGGAGGCAAGAGAGACTAAGGTAAGTGTTAGAATATAATTTAAGGTGGTGCCATGTGTGACTATATGCTGAGGTAGTAAAAAAGACAAGGACAAGGAGAATTTAGGAGAAAGAAGGGAAAGATTACTAAAGGCTTGATGGTGGAGGGCAAGTTTGCAGGGCAGTTTTGAGCAGAGTTCAAAGAGAGAGAGGTGTAGTGAAGAAACAGGCCAAATTATGGTTGGGTCAGAGTCTGGCTGAAGTGGATGAGGACCATGAAAGAACCAAATTCAGAAAGCTATAAGGATGGTAGTTTGGTGGGTGACTTTTTTTTTTTTTTTGAGACAGAGTCTCAAGCTGTCCCCCTGGGTAGAGTACTGTGGCATCACAGCTCACAGCAACCTCCAACTCCTGGGCTCAAGTGAGTCTCCTGCCTCCACCTCCCAAGTAGCTGGAACCACAGGCACCTGCCACAATGCCCGGCTATTTTTTGGTTGCAGCCATCATTGTTGTTTTGGCGGGCCAGAGCTGGATTCGAACCCCCCACCTTAGGTATATGTGGCTGGCGCCTTAACCACTTGAGCCACAGGCGCCAAGCCAGGTGGGTGACTTTTGATGCTAGATTGAGAGCTTGAACTTTTATTCTTATGTGCAGTTATTAAAAACTTATGAGTCTGGCAGCAACCGTAGCTCAGTGGGTAAGGAGCAGCCACATACACTGGGGCTGGCGGGTTCAAAACCAGCCTGGGCCAGCTAAAAAAACAACAATGAGAACTGCAACAAGAACAAAAACAAAAATAGCCCAGCATTGTGGTGGGTGCCTGTAGTCCCAGCTACTTGGGAGGCTGAGGCAAGAGAATCACTTACGACGCCCAAGAGTTTGAGGTTGCTGTGAGCTGTGACGCCACAGCACTCTACCCAGGGCAACAGCTTGAGACTCTGTCTCAAAAAAAAAAAAAAAAGAGAACAACAATTCCTGAGTCAGGGAATGACATCATAAAAGAAGACCAGAGGCTGGAGGCTGAGAAACCAGTTAAGAGTCTACTGTGAGCATTTTGAGATAAGGTCCTGCTATGGGAGTGGGTATAGAAGGATGGATTTGAGGGCAACCAGAAGAATCAAGAATATTGGATATGGGAGGAGGAAGGGATGGGTGACTCTAGAGAAGCTTGGTAGGAAGTGTGTTGAGGGGAGGATTTAGAATTAGGTGATAGACTTCAGTGTTTGCAAATAGAGAGAAAGATTTACATATCTATCAGCAGGAGTGTACTCTCAATGATTACCTTATAAAAACTGTGGAGTTTCTCCATGAGATAGCCAGGCAGAAGATATTACATGATTTAGAATGGCAACACTAGGCAGCAATTCCCGGCTCACATAGCATGGGAGAGTGGAAAGCACTCTGCTCTAGGGTTACAAACTCTGGGCTGAATCCCAGGGTTTTTGTTTGTTAGGTTGTTGGTTTTGTAATTTCATTGTATGTACTTGGACAACATACTTCAAAACTCATTGGTCTAGTTTTTTCTTCTGTAAAATAGGGCCATAATCTATTCCTTGTGTCTCCATGAGATTTAAATTACAGCCATTATTTGTTCAATAAATAACAGGCTCTGTGTTAAGAATTTTTTTTGTATTTTCTTTTCTTTTCTTTTTTTTTTTTTTTTTTAAAGTTTTTGGTCAGGGCTGGGTTTGCATCTGCCACCTCTGGCATATGGGGCTGGTGCCCTACTCCTTTGAGCCATAGGTGCCTCCCCTATTTGTATTTTCTTATTAAGTCTTTAGAACTCACATTCTGCATTAAAAGACTTCCAAATTTTGTGGCTTAAAACAATGTCCATTTTGCTTGCTCCCAAATCTGCAATCTAGGCTTGCCTTGGCTCTGGGGTTCTACCGGTCTTACCAATGGTCTCTGATGTGTTTGCAGTCAGCTGGTAGGGCTGGCCCGAACTGTGCTCAGCTCATATGCTGGTAGCTGAACTTTTCCCTCTCACTGAGTACTCCAGGGCCTCTCTTTCTCCATGAGATTTCTCTAGCAGGGTAGTTGGACTTCTTGCCTGGTGGGTAAGTTTCCTAAAAGTATAAAGATAGAAGCTTCTATACCTTCTTAAGGGATGGAATGGTCAGGAGACTGGCACTGCTACATTTCCCATAAGGAAAATCACTGACCCAGTTCAGATTTAAGTAGAAGGGACTACATAAGAGTGTGAATAACAGGCTGCTAGGCCACTGAAGCCTGTAACAGGCAGACCACCACAATACTATCTTTAATTTGTAAATGAATAAACTGTGACTTAGGGAGACTAAGGTTACTTAGGTAAGGTACAGGATAGAACCAGGTACTTCAAAGCTTATGTTGTAAGTCATAGATTAACAGATGCACTTTGTATAATGTTTTAACCTAGACTCTTACTATGATGTGGGTACTGTTATTGTCCTTAATTTACAAAAGGGGAAACCCAGGAATAGAGAGCTTAAATATCTTATATGAAGTGACTCAATTATTTTGCTCCCGAACTTGTATATTTGTATTTGCCCACTATACTATGCTGCTGTTTTTTGGGAAATACCTAATATATACAATGTTTAATCTGAAGCTATTACTGGAAGGGCTGGGGTGACAGCACATCTTTTGAATCACTATCCCATCTCATAAGCTGTTTGGGAAATGGGAGTTTTTCCTGTAATCCGGGCAATTTTCTTTCTTTTCTTTTCTCCTTCCTTCCTTCCTTCCTTCCCTCCCTCCCTCCCTCCCTCCCTTCCTCCCTCCCTCCCTTTGTCATCCTTGGTAGAGTGATCAGGGCAATTTTCTTTCTTTCTTTTCTTTTCTCCCTTCCTTCCTTCCTTCCTTCCTTCCTTCCTTCCTTCCTTCCTTCCTTCCTTCCTTCCTTCTTTCCTTCCTTTTGATAGAGACTCACTTTGTCATCCTTGGTAGAGTGCCCTGGCATCACAGCAACCTCAAACTCTTGGGCTTCATCTCTTGCCTCAGCCTCCCAAGTAGCTGGGACTACAGGCACCCGCCACAACACCTGGCTATTTTTTATTTTTATTTTTTTGTTATTGTTGTTTAGCAGGCCCTAGCCCCCTGTTTGAACCTAACACCTGGCTATTTTTATTTTTATTTATTTTTTCTGCACATTCTGTTGCCCTTGGTAGAGTGCTATGGCATCACAGCTCACAGCAACCTCCAACTCTTGGGCTGAAGTGGTCTCTCGAGTAGCTGGGACTATAGGCACCGGCCACAATACCCGGCTATTTTTTGTTGCAGTTGCCACTGCTGTTATAGTTGGCCCGGGCTGGGTTCAAACCTGCCATCCTGGGTATATGGGGTTAGAGTCCTACCCACTGAGCCACAGGCGCTGCCCCACCCGGCTATTTTTAGATACACGGTCTAGCTCTTACTCAGGCTGGTCTCCAACTCCTGAGCTCAGAATCCACCTGCCTCAGCCTCCCAGAATGCAGGTGTTAGCCTCCAAGCCTGGCTTACTCTCCACTTCTTGACGCTTGGAAAGGAATGACCATCTAATACTAACCCGAATCTCATTTCTCATCCAATTCTAACCCCTATTTTCACCTTTCTTCTGTCTGAGAACCTTCCTGGAGTTGAGCTGGCTGCAAGTTTCCAGGCTTTATTCATCAAATCAGCCTTGTGGTTTCTGAATTAGTACCATTTGTTCCTAGTTACTTCCTCTAGTTTTATAGCTCATTTCCCCAGTGTTACAATTGTGGTGGTTTCTGAGGATTGCTTATAAAGATTCTACTTCCTATGAAGTGACCTGTGGTGGCTTCTCTCCTTCCTCTGCCACTCCTGTAGGCAGAGGACTTGCTGCAGAAAGCACCTGATTCCTAAGGCTCCTGAAGGGAGCCATGTTCTGCTTACCCGTGAAGGTGATTCCTATGCCTGTCTTTGTCTAAGGCAGTCCTGACTTTTCTAGTCTGTGAGGAATATTAGGGGAGGTAATTTTGGTGGGTTCTGCTCTCTTTTGGGCATGGATGTAGCCATTCAGGGGCTTGCCCCCAAATTTTCCCACCTTTTCCAAGGTGAAAATATAGGGTGACCTTATCCTTTTCTTGAACTTTTCTCCTTTAAGGCAACTTCAGATTTTAACTGTGACTTTATTTCACTCTTACAAAAATGTTAAAGCACACCCAGATATGGTAGCTCACACCTGTAATCACTCTGGGAGGCCAAGGCCAGTGGATTGCTGGAACTCACGAGTTCCAGACCAGTCCCTGCGACAGTGAGACCGGCTGGGCATCGTGGTGGGCCCCTCTGTCCCAGCCATTCCACAGGCTGAGGCAAGAGGATTCCTTGAACCCAAGAGTTTGAGGAGATTGCTGTGAGCTCTACCCAGGGTGACAGAGTGAGACTCTGTCAAAAAAAAAAAAAAAAAAGAAAGAAACAACAGTTAAATCGCAGTAATTTAATACAATTTTATTTAACAAACATAGCCGGCTCAGTGCTGTGCGAAGTGCTTTACATACATTGCTTCATTTAATTTATTCTATAAACTTCTTTTTGAATCAAGAGGGGTGGGGTAGGGGTTTCCTGGAACACGGCTTACCTAGCCACCCTCCCCTCCCCCTTCCCCAGGGAACAAGGGAAAAGGAACTGAGCTGCCCTCAAGGACAAGGCCTCCTCCTACTTCCCGCAGCTGTCTTTGCAGGCTTGACCTTCTCTCCTTAGCTAGAGGCAGGGGGTCTCCACCCCTCGCCCAAATCGGGAGGTGGGAGGGTGGGTGGCTTTTTCCGGGTCACTGGCTTACTCTCTCTACTCCCAGCCACCTGTTCGGGTTCCATCGCCGCTCTAGGCTCCCTGGAGGGCGGCAGGGACATTCCAATCCTCCCACTACCCGCGCTATGTAGCTTTGGAGGGGGGCCGCAATTACTCTCTTCCAGCCCCCAGCTTTGACCCGGTTTCTTCTCACTCACTCCCTACTGGCCTGAGTAACCCCGAAGAGGAAACTAGGATTTGATGAATGGTTTGTAGTTGTTTACCACCCACCGCTGGCGAAGACGCATCTCCAGCGACAGAATGCACTTTCTGGGTACCGTCTGCGCTCTAGCAGATAATTGAAAGCCAAGCAATCAAGAAGCCTCTTTCTCCAGACCAAATATGGTCACAAGCGTTAAGCAGCCTCCAGTGGAAAGGCTGGCCTTGGTGTCTTCCCGCGCCGGGGCGCACTCAGGCCCGCCCTCGGGCAGAATCGCAGGTCACTGCAGCGCTACGGGTGCAACACACCTCGGCGCCCCACTGGAGGGGAGGGCGCGGCACCCAGGACTGGCCCTAACTCGGCCTGGGCCCCTCACCCACGTGCCCTCCGCCACCCCCAGCCTTAGTTTCGGTCCACAACCCTTTGATTAAACAGGCTCTGACCACTTTCCCTTTGATCCCGCCCCAAGTCCATGGTAAACTCAAAGGAATGCAGACCCAGGACTCTGAGGGAGAGGTCCGCGAGACCGAGAGGAGAGGGTGAGGGGCACCCGTCTCCTCTTACCCTGTAAAGTACCCATCACGCCCAGGGTTTTCTGGAGCTGGGGTGGGAGGAGGAAGAGGAGGGGCAAGCGGGGGCAGGCCGGCTCCGGACTTGGAGGTCATGCATAATTCAACAGCTCAACTTTCGGACCCGCCTCTTTCCTGGGGGTGGGAGTTTGCTCCAAACTTTGTTTATGGGACAGTCCGGGAGCTGCCGCTGCCGCGCTGTCTGCTTTTCCTACGCCTCCTCCTTGGAGAGCGCGAGTGCCTGAGGCCAGCTCGGGGGATGTGAGAGTCGAAGTCCCTGGGCTGCCAGACGCCAAGTCAGGTCGGGATTTGCCAGCCGGGCCCCGACCCCGGCTCCAGCTCTGCCAGCTCCGGACGCACCCGAGCGACCCAGGCCCGACGGCGGGTTCGGGTGGAACGGCGGCCGCGGCGCACTCAGGCTTGGCTTTGCTGCGCGGCCAGGTAGTGCCCTCCGGAGCGCGCCGCTCAGGGCTCTGGGCTCTGCGGGCTTCCGGAGTCGGGATGTCGTAGGGTTGGCTGGGGTTAAGACTTATTTGGGAATGGGGCGGGGGCCTGCCTGCCCTGGAAAGCTACGACCTGTCCTTTGCGGTCTTGCGGTTCAGCGAGGTCCCGAGCGCAGTTACTCCCCACCCCCCCGCCGCCCTTCCTTCCCCTCCTCCTGGCAACTTCTTAGCTTGAAGAAAGTTGCATAATTCTCGAGGACAGGAGGAGGGACCCCTCCCCCATCGGGCTGGTTTTACTGCCGAGTCTCTGGGATCCCGAGGCGGACACCTATGTATTTCAACTTTTACTTTTTTCTCAATTTTTACCCCAACCGTCCCACCCTTTTCCTACAACTTAAAAAAAAAAAAAAAAGGCTGCTCTGACCTCCTTCTCCTTTGCAGAAGATGAATCCAGCTTCGGCGCCCCCTCCGCTCCCGCCGCCCGGGCAGCAGGTGATCCACGTCACGCAGGACCTTGACACGGACCTGGAAGCCCTCTTCAACTCGGTCATGAATCCTAAGCCTAGCTCGTGGCGGAAGAAGATCCTGCCCGAGTCCTTCTTCAAGGAGCCCGATTCCGGCTCGCACTCGCGCCAGTCGAGCACCGACTCGTCGGGCGGCCACCCGGGGCCTCGGCTGGCCGGCGGCGCCCAGCACGTCCGCTCGCACTCGTCCCCCGCGTCCCTGCAGCTGGGCACCGGCGCGGGCGCCGCGAGTAGCGCCGCGCAGCAGCACGCACACCTCCGCCAGCAGTCCTACGACGTGACTGACGAGCTGCCGTTGCCCCCAGGCTGGGAGATGACCTTCACGGCCACTGGCCAGAGGTACTTCCTCAAGTAAGTCCGCCTGGAGCCGAGGGGGCACAGAGTCTAGGTACCGCGCGCGCGCGTTCGTGTACGTTTGAGAGACAGAGCGCGTGCGCGAAAGCGTGTCCTTTCCACGGTTCAAAGATAGGGAAAGATGGATGGAAGTGAGTCTCTGGGTATTGGAATTATAAGGGATCGAAAGCAGAGACGCGTGAGGTGCGGTTCATCAGGGTCCTACAAGTCCTCAGACTGAGGACGTGGAAACCCCTAGATGTAGGGGGAAGAGAAGTAAAGTTTTGGGGGGATTCCTGTGAAACACACAGATGACTTTGTGTGTGGCTGTGTTGTGAATCTGGAGATTGGAAACAGATTCCTGGACACAGACCCTGAGCCCCTTTCCTGATCACTCTAAGTCAGACATCCCTGAGGCAGATCCTTGGGACATTAACATCAAGGTAAATGAAAGAAAAGTTGTGAGGCCTGGGGAAAAGGGGCACTCTTAGTTGAGTAGGTGGTGGGCAGTCTGTTTTCTTGTAGGGAAGAGCAAGTGCGAGGTGAACAGAGCTTGGTAGGCCTTACTGCTCCCAGCTAGGTGACATAATGACCACACAACACAATGATGTAATTAGCAACCGTGTGGAGAAGTAGTTGTGGCCTGGACAAATCAAGTGTGTGGAAATTGGGTCAGGAGTTTTATGATGTTGAACTTGGTAACCTAAAATATCATGGAATCAGAAGCCTGCTTTGCGACTGACTCTTCTTCCTTTCACGTTCCAGCTTTTCAATGTCACAACTTTCATATTAGCTTCATATTTGGGAATTAACCCCACAGGAAGGTAAATTCTGAAACGCTACAGGAGATTGTTTCAGTTGTGGTACATACCTAAGATAATTGCATGGCTGAGGAGACACCAAGTTGGAGCTTGAAATCTATCAGTGAGTTCACAGGGGTTTAGGCTACTAAGGGCTTAATGGTGCCAGGCAGACCTCTTGGTTGGGATTGCCTACGCTTGGCTGCCAATCAGGGAAGCTTTTCTTATAAGAACTTGCTTTAAAGTGAGTTCACTTTAAAGTCCATATTTCTTTGGTAGAGCAGCCTTAATTTAAAAGTTATGGTAAGGACTTACATGTAATATAAAAAATATAATCAAACCTTCCTTTGACTAATATAGTAACTGATACTTTGATTGCTATGAGAGGGCCCTAAGAATGAATACAGTGATGGATGACGTTTATTGTAGTCAACACTTTGATTCATACCAGTGACCAGTTCCTATTCTTTCCCCATCCCAAAGCTGTTGACATCTTATGCAAGGTGGAGTTCTTTCTTTGTTTCTGGAGTTTGTGCAATGCTGAGATTCTGAAACAGACTTCATGGTCACTTATTCTACTGCTGGCGTTTTGTGGGTTACTGAGTGATAATATGGACATACGCTGTGTGTTTTGACATCTGAGTGACTGGTGGTAGTCAAGGACATGATGTAATGACATGACGTTTCCTAAAAATGATGATATTGTTTCAAAGGATGACAGGTTTCTATAGTACATACTGGTCTGAAATAGCATCATCTATTAATTTTCTTAGGTAAATGTAGTTTTTATTGTGACTTTTATTGAAATAGGTCAATAGAAAGAGAATTAATACTTTTGTAGTCATTTGGGGGGTCCTTTTGGTCCCAAAGTTATTTCTAAACTGTGTTTATGAATATATACTTTAACATACATGATTTAGCAGTTATGTGATTATTAAAAACATGAAATAAGAGCTGGGCTTGCCTCATTTCTGAGGAAAGCTAGATGAAAAAGACCCTAAAACAAAAACATTTATTTTATACCTGTATTTTGAATAATTGTAGCTCAGAACTGGCTATGAAGGAGGGCAAAAATGAAAGCTAGCCTTGGGTTTAGAGAAGTTGCTATGGCCCATCTCTCCCCGTCCCCCTCAAATCCTAACCACTCTCCAATTCACAGCAAAGTGCATCTTCATTTCACTGTGGATAGTCAGTGAAGACAACAGCTGACAAAACGTGTACATAGTATGGCCTGGTCTGATATTGTCCCTGGAAATGTTTTTGCCAAATGACTAAGAGAATTTAGGAAATTGATTCATTGTGACTATTGTCTTTCAGAATAAGCAATCTGTCAACAGTTTGCTGAGCTTTTTTTTTTTTTTTTTTCTGAGACGGAGTCTAACTCTGTCACCTTGGGTAGAGTGCCACAGCATCATAGCTCACAGCAACCTAAAACTCCTGGATTTGAAAGATCCTCATGCCTCATACTCCCAAGTAGTGAGGACTACAGATGCCCACCACAATGCCTGGCTAGTGTTTCTATTTTTAGTAGACATGGGGTCTCAGTCTTGCTCAGGCTGGTCTTGAACTCCTCAGCTCAGGGATCCACCTACCTTGGCCTCCCAAAGTGCTAGTATTACAGGTGTGAGCCACCACCCCTGGTCTCTGAGCTTCTTTTTTTTTTTTTTTTGAGACAGAGCCTCAAGCTATCTGCCTGGGTAGAGTGCTGTGCCATCACAGCTCACAGCAACCTCCAACTCCTAGGCTCAAGCGAGTCTCTTGCCTTAGCCTCCCAAGTAGCTGGGACCACAGGGGCCTGCCACAACACCTGGCTATTTTTTGGTTGCTGCTGTCATTGTTGTTTTTGGTGACCCCCGCTGGATTCGAACCCGCCGCCTTAGATGTTTATGTGGCTGGCACCTTAGCCACTTGAGCTACAGGCGCCGAGCTGGCCTCTGAGCTTCTTTTAGAGCTTTGTTTTAAGTTGAATAAGGTAAATGTTATATGTCCATTTCATCATGTGGCCTCAAAAGGCAGTATATTTTACTGGTTTAGGTACGAGCATGAAAAATGGCCATTAACCTTGAGTTAATTTTCATGAAACCTGCCCATTACTTTGCTTGTCATCCATGAAGTGGGGCTAGCAGAGGAGTCTTATTCTTGACTCTATTGGGAATTGAGGGCTTTATATATCAAAAATCAAAGAATTTTAGAATTGACTAAGGTTAATTTTTTTGTTGTTGTTTTTTGTTTGTTTTGAGACAGAATCTCAAACTGTTGCCCTGGGTAGAGTACTGTGGCATCACAGCTCACAGCAACCTCCAGCTCGGGTTCAAGTGATCCTCTTGCTTCAGTTTTTCTATTTTTAGTAGAGGATGGGCTTTTGCTTTTGCACAGGCTGGTCTCTGGAGCTCAAGCAATCCAGAGTGAGCTGTGGCCTCCCAGAGTGCTAGGATTATAGGCGTGAGCTACCACGCCTAGCTAAATTTTGGTTTTTGATTTTTTTCTTCCTTTTTTTTTTTTTTTTTAGCCCACTAGAAAACCTTGGCCAGGGAAGGGTGATGATGTGACTTTGGAGAAGTCATGTGGTTATTTAATGGTGAACCCTGGACTGGACCTCTAATCTGTTGATGTCCACTTAGGGAGCAGCTTTCTTTTTCCCTACCCCCACCTTTTCACCATGTCACTTCCTTAGCAGAACAATGAGTTTTATGGGAAAACACAGCCAACACATCTATGAAGCGTTAGAAAGCCTTTTGTCATTTTGCAGGTAAGATTGTTCCTAGATATACGATGTAATCACTTTCTGGGATCTCCTAAAGGGCACCTTTCCTGGGCATTCACACTTTTCCTGTAGTGTCAAGGTATGTTTTTAGAGTAACTGAGCTGGGGGAGGTGATGCACCCTGTAATGTTAGCTACTCAGTAGGCTGAGGTGGGAGGATCTCTTGAACTCTGAAATTCAGGACCAGTTTGGGCAAGACTCCCATCTCTACAAAAAAACAATGAATAAATTAAAAAAAATTAGACTAACAGTGGAACAGATCAAATGTTAAAACACCTGGCCTCTTGGACGGCACTTGTGCTCAGTGGGTAGGGCACAGGCCCCATATACCAAGGGTGGTGGGTTCAAACCCAGCCCCACCAAACTGCAACAAAAAAATAGCCGGTCGTTGTGGCGGGCGCCTGTAGTCCCAGCTACCCAGGAATTGGAGATTGCTGTGAGCTGTGTGACACCACAGCACTCTACCCTACAGCACTCTACTGAGGGCGATAAAGTGCGACTCTGTCTCTAAAACAAAACAAAACAAAACAAAACAAAAAAACACCCGACCTCTGAAAAGTGCTACGTTATTCTTGCTGTCCTCTAACTCTGATGAACCAGGCTGGGGTGTATAGGTGTGGGGCTCTCAGCAGCCTGGCACACTCACTTTGAAGGTTGATCACATTAAATTTTTTTTAGCGTTTCTGGTTATAAACAGAATACATGTTTTTTGTACATAAACCAGAAAATGGAGACTTACAAAGAAGAAAGTCATCTAGTTTCAGTCGAATTTTTCATCTTGTGGAAAACTTCTATTTGAATAATATAATTCTGTAAGAAAGATGATTTTATCCCTTTCTTAAGTATAAGTCTGGCTGTAGCATTTGGCTATCACTCCTAATGTTTAGTAATAATTTTAGGGTTTTGCTTTTCTGAAATGTGTGGTAGAAAATTATTTTTGTCAAAATGATCTATGCACTTGGTAATAAATCCAGTAGTTCAGAAGGACTTTTGTTGAAAAATGATGGTTTCATTCACCTTCTCAAGGGTCACAGGGGGAATTTATAAATTTTTTTTTTAAGGAGAATCTTAACTCTGTTGCCCTAGGTTGAGTGCTGTGGCATCATAGCTCACAGCAACCTCAGACTCTTGGGCTTGAGCAATCCTCTTGCCTTAGCCTCCCAAGCAGCTAGGACTATAGGGGCCTGCCACAATGCCTGTCTAGTTTTTCTGTTTTTAGTAGAGACAAGACTGGATCTTGCTCTTGCTTGGGCCAGTCTTGAACTTCTGAACTCTGAACAATCCACCTGCCTTGGCCTCCCAGAGTGCTAGGATTACAGGGTGTGAGCCACTGTGCTGGCATTTTTTAGTTTTTTAAAAACTGTTTCTGCATTTAATTCTTAGATTGTTGCCTTCTTAATCCGTACGACTATCTTTGATTTGTCAGCTTTTACCTCCTGTTATGAAAATGAGACTGTAGCTCCTTAAACTAGTTTTCTTCTTGCTCTCCTAAGTTCAGTCTTTATATTACTTGAGATTGTCTGTTAGGTCACCTTTATTATTTCCTTGTCAACTTTGTTTTCTTTTGCAGTTTTTGGCTGGGGCTAGGTTTGAACCCACCAACTCCAGCATATGGGGCTGATGCCCTACTCCTTTGAGCCACAGGTGCCACCCTCTTTTTTTTTTTTGAGACAGAGTCTCAGTTTGTCATCTTCGGTAGCATGCTGAAATGTCACAGCTCACAGCAACCTCCAGCTTTTGGGCTTAGCCGATTCTATTACCTCAGCCTCCTGAGTAGCTGGGACTATAGGCTCCCACCACAACGCCTGGCTATGTTCAATTCATTTTTTAATGGTGACATGTTAACATTGCCGAGTCCCTGAGCTGATAACCTATGTTTGCACTTTGCTCCAAAGCTGACAACCTTATTTTTAAACAATTCTTTTTTTGAGATGGAGTTTCTCTGTTGCCGGGGTTAGAATGCTATGGCATCCTCATAACTCACTGCAACCTTAGACTCTTGGACTAAAGTGATCCTCTGAATCCTTTCCCCTCAGCCTCCTGAGTAGCTGGGGTTACAGATATATGTACCACTATGCTCAGCTACTTAGAAATTTTTTTTTGTGGAGATGGAGTCTCACTATATAGCCCAAGCTGGTCTTGAACTCTTGGCCTCGGGCATTTCTCCCATCTAGGCCTTCCAGAGTTCTAGGATTACAGGCATGAGTCACTGTACACAGCTTATATGTGTTTCTTTCTTTTTTTTTTAAGACACAGGGTCTTGTTCTGTTTTTCTGGCTAGAGTGCAGTGGTGTCATCATAGCTGACTGCAACCCCAAACTCCTGGACTTGTTCAGTCCTTCTGCCTCAGCCTCCCAAGTAGCTGAGTCTACAGGGGCATGCCATCAAGACTGGGTAATTTTTATTTTCTTTCTTTCTTCTTCTTTTTTTTTTTTTTTTTTGGTAGAGATAGAGTCTCTTGCTCAGGCTCCCAATCCTTACAAATGATTCCTTTTTTTTTTTTTTTTGAGACAGAGCCTCAAGCTGTCCCCCTGGGTAGAGTTCCATGGCATCACGGTCACAGCAACCTCCAACTCCTGGGCTTAAGCAAGTCTCCTGCCTCAGCCTCCCAAGTAGCTGGGACTACAGGCGCCTGCCACAATGCCTGGCCATTTTTTGGTTGCAGCCATCGTTGTTTTGAGGCCCCAGGCTGGGGATTCGAACCCGCCACCTTAGGTGTATGTGGCTGGCGCCTTAGCCGCTTGAGCCACAGGAGCCAAGCCACTCTTGTAGGTTCTTGAAGGGCATTTTGTCATTCAAAAAATATTGCCTTTGCCTCAGTTTCCTTGTTTGTGAAATGAAGATAGCGATACCTGTCTCTCGGTGGTTTGAAAGATTAGGTGAGATAACATATTTAAAGTGTCTGGCTGGTTGGCAGGTCATGGTGGTTCAGGCCTGAAATCTTGGCACTCTGGGAGGCTGAAGTGGGGGAAGTGTTTGAACTTAGGAGTTCAAGACCAGCCTGAACAAGAGTGAGACCCAATCTCTACTAAAAATGGAAGAAATTAGCCAGGCATTGTGGTGGGACCCTATAGTCCCAGCTACTTGGGAGGCTGAGTTAGGGGGATCACTTGAACCCAGGAGTTTGAGGTTGCTGTGAACTGGGCTGATGCCCTGGCTCTCTAGTCTGGGTGACAGACCATGTCTTTAAAAAAAGTGTCTGGCACATGGTGGATGTTTCATACAAGTTAGTTCTTGCCTTCTTTTCCCTTTCTCCTAACAAGCAAACGCCATATTCAGATGCAGAAACCTTGGCGGTAGGTTTTGTAATTTTTGACTCCAGATTATAACTATGGCTCTGAATGACGACCTGGATCTAGAGTTGAAGGTCAGTTTTAAATTTATTTATTTATTTTTTTAATTTTTTTTTTTTACTTCTTCCTCCTATAGTGTTTTCTTGCCCCCCATGGAGCTGGGATCACAAGGTCCGGCTGTCTCGTCCTGTTGTTGTAGAGACGGGAGTCTCACTCTGGCTCATTTGGCTCAGGGGGGTCTTGGCTGGTCTCGAACCTTTGAGCCTAGGTGATCCACCCGCCTTGGCCTCCCACAGCGCTGGGACTATAGGCGTGAGCTACCACGCCCAGCCCAGTTTTAAATTTAAAATAAAGATTTAGAGTCAATTTTCCTGTTTTAAAAACTTAAATAGAAACGTCCACCATGGCTACCATTTTACTTAAGTATCTTGGGCAGAGGATACTCACCCCCTTTAGAAGAGTGTCTACTTTTTATTGTTTGGAATCTGGCTTATATAATAATTGGGCCTTTTGTGCAGCAGTGGGGTGGAGAAGCGGACAGAGTTGCAGAAGTAAAAAGAGATAGGGATAAGGAAGGAAGGTAGCTGACAGTTTTTTTATTTCTTTTTCTAAGTTTTTAATTTTTTTTTAATTTTTGAGACAGAGTCTTAGTTTCTTACCCTCGGTAGAGTGCCATAGCATCATAGCTCACAGCAACCTGAAACTCTTGGGCTCAAGCAATCTTCTTGCCTCAGCCTCCAGAGTAGCTGGGTCTACAGGTGCCTACCACAATGCACAGCTATTTTTTTTTTTTATTTGTTTGTAGAGACAGAGTCTCACCTTATCACCCTGAGTAGAGTGCTGTGGCGTCACACGGCTCACAGCAACCTCCAACTTCTGGGCTTAGGCTATTCTCTTGCCTCAGCCTCCCAAGTAGCTGGGACCACAGGTGCCTATCACAATGCACAGCTATTTTTTTGTTGCAGTTTGGCCAGTTTGACTGGGGCTGGGTTTGAACCCGCCACCTTTGGTATATGGGGCTGGCGCCCTACTCACTGAGCCACAGGTGCCGCCCACTCAGCTATTTTTAGAAATGGAGTCTTGTTCTAGCTGAGGCAATCCACCCAGCCCTGGCTCTCAGAGTGCTAGGATTACAGGTGTGAGCCACAACACTGTTTATCCTGACAGAGAAATTTGTTCATGACCTGCTCTGTGGCAGACAAGGCAGAGAACTGGGACAGTGCTTCCCAGGGCAATAGCACCAGAATGTGTCTGGGAAGCTTTTTTCACAGCCCTAGGTGCTTTTAAACCCTCATGTGGCCCTGTGGACAGGTACGTGTTACAATCTCATTTTATTGTTGAGGAAACTGAGGTTCAATGAGGTTAAGTAACTATCCTGGGGTCACGTAGCAGGTGAGTGGCAGAGATTAGAATTGTATGATTCAAAAACCTGTGTTCCTGCCCTTATGCCATGATGTCTCATGCCAATTATGTGCTCATAATTAGGCCCTGCAATTAGATATTCTTGGTGACCAGGTAACTCTGGAGTGATTGATGGACCATTAGAAATTGCTTCTAGGCTGGATTCTAGGTGATCTCATTTAGGGATCTCACTGCTGATGAGATAGAAGTGATAAAAAAAATAAAATAAATGAGAAATCAGTTTGGCACCCATAGCTCAGTGGTTAGGACACCAGCCACATACACTGGGACTGGTGGGTTCCAGCCCAGCCCAGGCCTGCTAAACAACACCACCACCACCACCAAAAAAAAAAAAAAAAATAGCTGGGTGTTGTGATGGGCGCCAGTAGTCCCAGCTACTTGGGAGGCTGAGGCAAGAGAATTGCTTAAGCCCAAGAGTTGGAGGTTGCTGTGAGCTGTGACGTGAGGGCACTCTACTGGGGATGATATATAGTGAGACTCATGTCTCAAAAAAACCCTCCCAAAACAAAAAAACTGAACAAACACAAAGAACAATGAGAAATGGGCAGCATACCTACAGTGCCTGTTTATGTTTTATGCTCATCAAGATTTCCACCACACAGAAGTGGACATCACTTTACAGTGAACACAGATGTGGTAGGGAGGTGGATGACTGAGTCTTCCAGTGTGTCCAGCTGATGTCAGGATTGAGTGCTTTGCCGAGGGCTTGTTGGTAGGGTTAATTAGATAATGTCAGTAGGTTTAAAAAGAGAGCTACAGCAACTATGGGTTGCTTCCCATTGCTTTTATAATTGTGGGAATTGATTAGAAGTAGATTGTGGTAGAGGTTTGAGGCAGCTTTGAGCCTGCTGACAAATGAAGACTTCTAGATGTTGCAGGCTTTTATCTCATTCCGTTCTTCCTCTTTCTTCCTCAAATATCCAACCGGGGGGGAAAGGGGGGGATGATTATAAGTAAAGGAATGAACCAATTCAGGCGATAGTTCTTTTGTTTATAACAGTGATTTGGAAGACTGAGTAAGTAATTAGTTATAATTGGAGGGCCTCTGGTCTGTGGGGGATTTCACGCATTAAAATATTGGCAGAGCAGTGTTTTCTAAACGGTTTTATGTGGAACCCTACATGGTTATAATCTGACTAGTTGGTCAGATTAGGGATGTATGTTACATGCTCTGTGCCTCTCGTGGAGATACAGTGTACATTAAAGATGCCAACGTCCTTTACTTAAAAAAAGAACTAGTTTCTTTTTGTTTAAGCCAATATGTTACAAACTTACTTGGTTTTTGAACGGCCTTTTCCCTGTCACATCTACTAGCATTCATTCAGGAGTGCTCTACAGAACACACTTTTGGGAAACTTTGGGTTTTTGGCCAGGGCTGGGTTTGAACCTGCCACCTCCGGCATATGGGGCCGGCGCCCTACTCCTTTGAGCCACAGGCGCCACCTGGATCTTGGTTGATTTTTATAGTTGAACTTGGTTCCCATTTGAACCAAGTTATAGTTTTTCTTTTCAGTGTGCTTTGTATATATGTGTTGTGTTTTTCATTTATATTGCTTGATTTAGTAGTCAGTTACCAAAGCTTATTATGTGTGAGATGCTAGGAATGTAGAGGTAAGAAATGGGCCTAAGTATCAGACAGGTGGGATATAGAAACTACACTACAGTGACAGTGTAGTGTAGTAATATCATAATCCTGATTTTATTTTATTTTGTTTATTTATTTTGAGACAGAGTCTCAAGCTGTTGCCCTGGATAGAGTGCCGTGGTGTCACAGCTCACAGCAACCTCAAACTCTTGGGCTTAAGCCATTCTGTTGCCTCAGCCTCCCAAGTAGCTGGGACTACAGGTGCCTGCCACAACGCCTGGCTATTTTTTGGTTGTAGTTGCCATTGTTGTTTGGCAGGCCCAGGCTGGATTTGAACTCACCCACTTCAGTGTATGTGGCTGGCGCCCTAGCCGCTGAGCTACAGGCTCTGAGCCCTGGTTTTGGTTTAAAAACTCTGTGGTTGGTGTGTGTGTGTGTGTGTGTGTGTGTGTGTATTTGAAGCATACATACCAAAATGTTGGTAGTGGTTGTTCCTGGGATTATGGATAATTTTTATTAACTATTTTCTACTTCTCTGGATGAATTTAGCAATTTACTCCTACGATAAACATATATTTCACTTTAAATTGGTCAGTGGGGGAAATATAAAAAATGCAGGAGAAAGATGGCGAGCAAAGAATCAAGTGAGACTGGGCAGTAGATTTGAGTACGTGCGGAGAAATCTTTTAACCGTAATTCCCTATCTGCAGTTTGATGTCTGTTACTAAATGAATAATCTTTGGAAGCTGTTGGTATTTTTCTTGCTTTGGGTTATTTTCTTTAGAAGTGAACTGGGCACAGTAACTGTGAAAATCTTAACTAAGAATTCTCCATCAAAGTGGCCTCAGGATACAGTGTAGACTTGTGGCAAATCTTAGGTCAGAGGGTTTCCTGCGGCTTAATCTTCGTGCTGGATCTTGGCTGTTCTTCCTGGACGTGTAGCTTTTCTTCAGTATTCATCTGGGCACAGCAGATGATAAATAAGAAAGAAAAAGATGCCATTCCCTTCCTCAGTGCACTTAGGAGATGAAGTAAAATAAAGGAATGTTTACAAAGTGGTTAGCATTGTGCCTGGCACGGTAACCACTGTTGCAAGTTCATTCCTGTTATTCCTCTTTTTAGGTGGTGATGGGGGCTGTGGCCTCCCAGGGCTTTTCCTTCCTGATACCTAAAAGATCTTTAGTGTTCTAGCTAATTTACAACTAAAAACCGTTGGATTCTTGGGTGGTGCCTGTGGCTCAGTGAGTAGGGCACCAGTCCCATGCCCCATATACCGAGGGTGTTGGGTTCAAACCCAGCCCCAGCCAACACTGCAAAAAAAAAAAAAAAAAAAAAAAAAACAACCATTGAATTCCTCTCTGTGCTGGCCCTCTGAATATGTCCTTAAAGCAGAAATGTGTAGCTGGCTTCCTCACCACGGGCAGCTGACAGTCTCCCTGGGGAGAGGAGGGAACGCAGACAAACCAGGCTAAAATAGCTAGTTTTGACTTGTAGCACTGGAGCCTGGAGCAGCTGCTCTCTGCCTTGGTGTCTTGGAAGCTCTTGTGAGGTGTGTCCAAAGTCAGTCCTTACAGATCTGGAACTGGCAGCCATGCTGTGTGTCTGCCAGTTTCTCCCATTGGCTACGCTCCTCATGGCCCCAGGAACTTGGCACAAGCTGTTACCTTTGCTCGGAACATTATTTCCCTGCTTTTTGCCTGGTTAACTTCTCTACTGGCTTCAGGCATCAGCCTAGGTGCCTCGTGCTAAAGGGGGTTTCCCTGACTAGCAGCCCCCACTCTGGCTTAGACCCTCCTGGTACGTCTCCCTTAGCCCTTGTGTTCCCCCAGCCGTTGTGTAGCTCCTGTATTGCTGTTCAATTGTTTACTTTTCTTACTGCATTGTAATCTCCATAAGGGCAAGAACGGTGCTCGGCTTCCTTGGCATTGTATAAGCTGAGCACAGTTCCTGGCATACAGCAGGAGCAGGAGAAGGAAGGAATCCTGTAGTATTTTCTTCTAGCCATTTTCATTGCAAGCTCACACATGGGAGTTCCTCAACAGGAGTCTGCCGTGCTGGGGAAGGGCACGTTCCATCATGTCTGTGCCCCTTGGACTACAATTTTGGAGTCAGAACTCCAGATATACTAAATACCATGGAAAGGAAAAAGGACGCAGGGTGGGTATTCAGAGAAGTCTCTGTAAAGGTGGTTAGACGTAAGTGGAGCCTTGAAAAATGGGAAGGATATGGGTAGGTGAGCACACAAGTCTTCCAGGAAGGAGGGCACCTGGAGGGGAGGTGCAGAGGCAGAAACACTGAGGGTGTGTGTGTTTTTTGTTTTTGTTTTTATTTTTATTTTTTGCAGTTTTTGCCCAGGGCTGGGTTTGAACCCGCCACCTCTGGCATAAGGGTCAGCACCCTACTCCTTTGAGCCATAGGCGCCACCCTGAGCATGTGTTTTTCAGACCAACAAGAGCCTATCCTGATTTGGATTAAAAGATAGGTGTTGGTAGGTAGATGATTGTGCATCCTACTGAAGCTTTGAAACCTCAGCCAGGGTGGGCACACTGACCTAGAAAATGTCAGTTTTTTTACCCTTTAATTTTGACTTACCTCAGGCCTAGGTCTATCTGACTATAGCATAAGACTCTGCCATTGTTACCCATGTTGAGATCTTCCTAGTTGTTTTGGAAACTAAGCATTTTAAACTGACTTAAAAGAGTCTGGAAATGATAAAGCCTTTCCATTTATCCATCTGTTCATTCATAGACCCACCCATCTGTCATATGTTCAACTTAGCAAGTGCATTTCCACAGTGCTGGGTGGTCTTCACTTTCCAAGTCAGTGAGATACCAGGCTACCCTTAACTCAGGACCACCCTGCTGAATCTGCCATTTCTACTTCTAAATAAATAGCTTTCGGGTCTGGTTGTTCCTGGAATACTCTCTTGTGGTTTTGGATAGTTTCTTAGTCCCTCTGAGGCTGATCAACTGTGCACTGACAAAACTGAGATTCAGGAACCACAGTTATCCCACCAGGGCCCACCTAGGCCTGGTCCCCTGAGCATGCTTGGCTGGAGCAGCCTGTGGCTTCCCTCTTAGGGGCATGTTTTTCAGAATCACAAGCTCATGTTTTCAGTTGATTTCTTCAAGTTAAAAGTGTTTTCGAATAGGTAATAAATAGATGTAAATGATTAAAAAATGTAGGCTGGGCTCATGCCTGTAATTCTAGCACTCTGGGAGGCAGAGGTGGGAGGATCCATCCCTTGAGCTCAGGAGTTCAAGACCAGCCTGAGTAAAAGTGAGACCCCTTCATCTCTACTAAAAATAATAATAAAAAAGAACAGCCAAGCATACTGGCAAGCACCTGTAGTCCCAGCTGCTTGGGAGGCTGAGGATTGCTGAACCTAGGAATTTGAGGCTGCTGTGAACTAGGCTGATGCCACTGCACTCTGGCCTGGGGCAACAGGGTGAGACTCTATCTCAAAAAAAAAAATGTAAATAGTACAAAAGCATAAACAGTTGAGTGTCCTTTGCCCTCTATCCGGTTTTGTCTTTGCAGAGAAATGGAGTGTAGGCATGCTTCTGTGCGTGTACATACCCAACCTAGTCCATTCTCAGGACAGCACAGTATAATGTAATTCAGTACAGTTCACACTTTTCTGACCTTCCTGTTTTTACTTAGTGTATCTCAGAGTTCATTCCTCTGCACACAAATGTCTGCTTTCTTTTCTTTTTTTTTTTTTTTTTCTTTGAGACAGAGTCTTGTTCTGTTGCCTGGGCTAGAGTGCCATAGTCTTAGCCTAGCTCATAGCAACCTCAAATTGCTGGACTTGAGCAATCCTGGGAGGGTCTACAGGTACCCACCACCATGCCCAGCTAATTTTTCTCTTTTTGGTAGAGACAGGATCTCTTTCTTGCTGCGGCTTGTCTTGAACTCCTGAGCTCAAGGCATGCTCTGCCTTGGTCTCCCAAAGGACTAGGATTATAGGTGTGAGCCGCCATGGCCAGCCAACATCTGCTTTTCTTCTTTAAAGATTACATAGTAAGGGCGGCGCCTGTGGCTCAAGGAGTAGGGTGCCGGCCCCATATACTGGAGGTGGCAGGTTCAAACCCGGCCCTGGCTGAGAACTGTAAAAAAAAAGGAAAACCCAGGTATGTACAATATCATTTCTGGGCAGCGCCTGTGGCTCAGTGGGTAGGGAGCCGGCCCCATATACTGAGGGTGCTGGGTTCAAACCCGGCCCCAGATGAACTACAACAAAAGTAGCTGGGCGTTGTGGTGGGTGCCTGTAGTCCCAGCTACTCGGAGGCTGAGGCAAGAGAATTGCCTAAGCCCAGGAGTTGGAGGTGCTGTGAGCTGTGAAGCCACGGTACTCTACCCAGGGTGATAAAGTGAGACTCTGTTTCTACCCCCCCTCTCAAAAAAAGATTGCATAGTATTCCATGGTATGGAGTCATTTTATATATATATATATATATATTTAACTGATCACCTACTGACATTTAAATTGTTTCTAACTTTATTTTTATTTATTTTCATTTATTTTTGAGACAAAGTCTCACTCAGTTGCCCTGGGTAGAGTGCTAGGGTATCCTAGCTCACAGCAACCTCAAACTTATGGGCTCAAGAGATTCTCTTGCTTCAGCCTTTTGAGTATCTGGGACTACAGGTGCCTGCCACAACACTCATATAGATTTTTTATTTTTAGTAGAGACAGGGTCTTGCTTTGCTTAGGCTGGTCTTGAATTCCTGAGCTCAGGCTATCTACCTACTTTGACCTCCCACAGTGCTAGGATAACAGGCATGAGCCACTGCGCTTTGCTTTCTAACTTTTTTTTTGAGACAGAGTCTCATTTTCTCACCTTTGGTGGAGTGCTTGGTATCATAGCTCACAGCAACCTCAAACTCTTGGGCTCAAGTGATTGTCTTGCCTCAGCCTCTCCAGTGGGTGGGATAACAGGCACTTGCCACAACACCTGGCTATTTTTAGAGGAGAGGTCTCACTCTGGCTCAGGTTGGTCTGGAACTTGTGAGCTCAGGCAGTCTACCTGGCTCTGCTTTCCAGAGTGCTAGGATTACAGGCGTGAGCTACCACATCTGGCCTTTTTTTTTTTTCTTTTTTTGAGACAGAGCCTCAAGCTGTCCCCCTGGGTAGAGTGCCATGGCATTACAGCTCACAGCAACCTCCAACTCCTGGGCTCAAGTGAGTCTCCTGCCTCCGCCTCCCAAGTAGCTGGGACCACAGGCGCC
>CAUYTI010031848.1:0-10059 GCA_963575145.1 Galago senegalensis | reverse complement strand
TGACCTTAAGTTCATTGACACCACCTCCAAGTTTGGCCATGGCCGCTTCCAGACTATGGAGGAGAAGAAAGCATTCATGGGACCACTTAAGAAAGACCGAATTGCTAAGGAGGAAGGAGCTTAATATCAGGAACAGATTGTACAGCTGATGGGATCTCAATAAAAGTTGTTTTCTAATGACAAAAAAAAAAAAAAAATAGAAATGCTTTGCTTAGGGCATCGCCTGTGGCTCAAAAAAATAGGGCACCAGCCCCATATGCTGGAGGTGGTGTGTTCAAACCCAGCCCCCGGCCAAAAAAAAGGAAATGCTTTGCTTAGCATAATAATATATGCTTTTATAATCAATTGTTTCTGAGTACAAATAATAATGGGAGAGAGTCAATTATTTAAGTTCTTTCTTATTGATTTGGTGACTTAGGAAGGAGCAAAGGAGAAAATGACTGGAATAGGCAGAGAAACTTCACAATTAGAATTTTGACACAATTATCTACAGAGAAATACCAGAAAGACCCTTCATTGACCTCCATCTTATCCTCACGTTATTATGACATATTCTGGGAAAAATTTTTGGAACAATGTAATAATAAGTATTTCACCTGTGTTATCCAAATAAAAATGGCTGCCTTAACTATCACCGTCATTATGCTGGTCTGTATGACTACTGCATGAGGATATAAGGTGAGAATTTGTCCTTTGCAAGAATCATTACCCCCTTTGGTAAGATTCTCCCGCAATCTGCAAGCTAGTATTTCCACCAGCATTATTTGATTTATAATTTTTCTACTTAAAAATTATCCCAAGATAGCAATCATGTAGGCAAAGAATCCTAAGAGACAAAATTTTTTCAAGTTGTTGCATTTTATCATTTGAACCTCGTCTCAAAGCCTTGTCCTCAAGGAACATTTTCAAATAATGATCCTCAATAAATTATTAGATACAGCAAATATATTCTATCAGGACTGAGGCAAATTGTCGTGTATATATTTTTTCAATTTTCACTTTTTTTGAGCATCTTAGGGATGAATTGTTAATGTTAACTGTTTCATTAAATAAGTGTCACAATAAATTATTCACATTTTTGTAAGTGTCTGTTTTAAGGATGTGTAGATAGGAACTGAGAGAAGTTTAATTTGCAGACGATTAGGAGCAGGTAGTCAGTATCAAATGGAAGTCTGCGTGGCAGTAAAGATTTGCTCTTAATTCTTTTTTTTTTTTTAATACTATTTTGCCTTTGATACTTTCCTCAATGTCAATGTGTTAATGAACTAAATGAGTTGCTGTAAAATGCCAACAGTTGTGGATTCTAGTATTTCTTTTTTTGGCTTTGCATAAATTTAAAAGTTTTGTTTTCTGCTCTTAGCCAAGTACATTATGAAGAAAATACACGAACAAATAGTACTAAGGGCTTGCCATAGCACTGAATTACCCTGACGGTTATAGAAAATCAAGATCTAACTTAAAACAAAAAATACTGATTATTCACCAACACAATTTGACATAAAGTTTTGAAACAACTGATTCTTCCTCATGTAGCTCTGTGATGACATGGTATGAAAGGAACCTTGTAGATTCTTATAGCTGCATTTTTATCCACCCTTAAGCACTATGTGCATTATAGTACTTTATTTTAATTAAAGAATGGTTATAGATCCTTTCTTTAATTTTACTGATAATAATGATAAGATATGATAGTTCACTAGAAAGACCCTTTGATAAAAAATTAAGTTTTAAATTATTAATTCAAACAATTCCATGCTGATGGATGAGTCACATCATGTTTTATGACATTGTTGTAAAATTATAGTTTATGGATTGCAGCACATTACAGTGGAGATTTTATTGTCTATCCTTCCTATGAATCCCCCTTTGACCTTTGTCTCTCTTTGGAAAGCGTGTGCACAGTATTACACTTTCATTTCCTATCACTGTTCATATTTTATTCTCTTTTAAACTGCCTTCCTTACATAAATCACTCTTCTTAGATTAGGGACTAGTAATTTCTTATAAGACAGGAGCAATTTGATGGGCAATCAAATCATATTTTTTAAGATTAAAAAATGGCAGATGTCTTAGAAATCTGTCTGAAATAATTTAAATGCTCTCATTTCAAGTGTGACCCAATCACTATCACACTACGCTACACTATGAAATTCCAAAATTTCAAAGCTTAATTGTTGTTCAGAAACATAAATATTAATCACTGCTCTTTATTTTGTCCTAGCCAAATATACATGTATTAACCTTGCTGTCTCCACCTATTGATATTTCCTAAATAGACATGTTTTGATGAAAAAATATAAATGCCATATATACAGCCACTATGACAACATTGTAGAAAGGTCAAATAATTGGAATGTGTTTATGGCAATTAGAGAAGTACAAAGGAGAAATAGTGACTATATATGTAAAGTTTGAAGTTAAGATGTAATGGAATCGATGCAAAAGCCAACTTCTTAAACTTTGTGATATTGAATAGTTATTGATACTTTTTAAAGCTGTTCTTTCTTTGGGTCTATTAATAGCTACTAAATAGGTTTCCTTGAGCAAGTGACACTTGCTACCACCACCAGGAGAGGTGTCCCACTGAAAGAGGGTAGCAAAGAGCATAACATTGCCTGCTTCCAGCAGCAGTAGTCCCAGGATGTCAACCCACTACCATGGTTTTCATGTATTGGGATAAGGATTCCTAAGAAAGATTCAGAGGCAGTCTGGAACAGGGTTTTACTCACACAGAGAAGAAACAGAGGAAGCTTAGTTTCAATGAGTGTCTATTCCCTAGGTCCAGGGAATTTCATCCCATAGCCAATACAAGAGATGCTCTGCACCCATCCTCTTGTTCTGCATTTGAAGGACCCTGTTCCCTCTCCACCAAGAACAGATAGAGCAGTAGAGTTGATTAGCTACCATTTGATAGCAGAACAAAGAGCCACACAGCAAGTCTGGAACAGGGAAAGATACTCCCCTACAAGGTGAAATGCCCAATGCAGACTGTGAGGGCTACTTATCTCCATGTATGGAAATATTCCCATTCCAAGGCAAGGTGTTAGTAACTATGCAAGGGTCTGTAGGTGGCTAATAATTTCCCTCCAAATGGATTTGTTTCCAATGTTTAAAATTGATGTGTAGGGTATTTAAAATATAATAACAAAGAGATAAACATATCAGATTACTACCTACAATATAATTGTGTATATTAAACTTGCCTGTTGTTGGAATTACTTTATAGTTTATGTGAATATAAAATAAAATGCCAGTAGCATTTCTTTTGAAACTTAGAAAGTATTTCTAAAAATTCTATTACTAAAAGGAGTAAACATATATAATATATTTCGTTGGAAAAGCAGACTGGTCATAATAAAACATCAGAGTCCCCACGCCTGTAATCCTAGCACTCTGGTAGGCAGAGGCAGGTGGACTGCTTTAGCTCATGAGTTCAAGCAAAAGCAAGACTCTGTCTCTACTGAAAATAGAAAAACTGAGGCAAGAGGATCACTTGAGGCCGAGTTGCTTTGGAAGTTGCTGTGAGCTATGACACTACAGCACTCATTACCAATGGCTTAAGAATAGTAAAAACAATGGAATGAATGTTTCCACGGGAAGTAATTATGTGTATGAATGCCCCAAAGAGCATCATATAGCATTGACAGAATGGAAAAGTCATCTCATGAATAAATATTCCATCAATGTAAAAACTCAATTTTGTAAGGTAGCAAAATAAATTTCAGATGTATCAGGTAATCAAGTAAAAGATTTCAAAAGTTTTAATATTTTATAATATTGAATTAAGTATATATGATTTTCAGTAAGTGGATGTAAGATGATAATCCCAAAGCTACAGGGTATCAAAATAGTTATAAAGAAAAGATTTTAAACTAGAAAGGTAAATATTTTAAATGGATAAAACTAATGAAAATTGACTATATCTTTACAAATGCATCTCATATGAGAAATAAAGAGCAAAATCAAACAGACATAAAAATCAGGAAAAGGAACTTATACCACAACATAGAAAATAGCATCTCACCATAGAAAAAATATGTAAATTTGAAAAATTTTTTGACCTGGAAATTAATACTCAAAATATTTTATATTGATTGCTTATTTGGTTTTTGACTTGATGCTAAAGGCTGAGTCATTGATCTTATTTAATTATTGGAAGAATATAATTTGTAATCGTCTCCCATTAAAAAAAAAAAAAAAAAAAAAAAAAAAGCATCTCCAGAAAGAATGCAACCAAGCCATGGTCAGTGCAAACTGACTTTGCAAGAGGTGACACAAATCCTAGAATCAGCTACAGGTAGAGCTGTCTCCATAGGCTTAGTTCTTTCTTTCTTTCCTTTTTTTCCCCACAGATTATTTTTGTGGTAAAAAGCATGAATTCTTCGGTGTTATTGCCTACTTTTAAATCTGAATTAATCATTTAAAAAAAAATTCAATTATTTTGAGGGTACATACAATTAGGTTATGTTGTTTGCATTTGTAAAGTCTGGGTGGGTTGCAGCTGCATCCTTCACCCAAGAAATGGGCCATATACACCTGCATTGTAACCTTTAGGTGGGAACTGACTGAACTCTCCCTCCCCCAACTTGAATTTTATTGTGTTTTTCGCTCTTGTGGGTCTGTAGTTGTTGAATCTACCAGTATCAACATAAAATTTAGTATGTGAACAAATGTTATCACAGAACAAAAAAAAATGGCAAACTATGAAGTAAAGTATCTTTTTTTTTAAGACGGAGCCTCAAGCTGTCCCCCTGGGTAGAGTGCCATGGCATCACGCTCACAGCAACCTCCAACTCCTGGGCTCAAGCGAGTCTCCTGCCTTAGCCTCCCAAGTAGCTGGGACTATAGGCGCCCGCCTGGCCATTTTTTGGTTGTAGCCATCATTGTTGTTTGGCGGGCCCGGGCTGGGGATTTGAACCCCCCACCTTAGGTGTATGTGGCTGGCACCTTAGCCGCTTGAGCCACAGGTGCCGAGCCTGAAGTAAAGTATCTTAAGAATTCACCCTTTATTGGTTCTGTAATCACAGCAAGTGACATAATCTCTCCCTGTCTCAGTTCCATTATCAGTTAGACAAAAGTAATAAGAGTTCCTGTGTTTTATTAAAACATAAAATTCTAGTGCCACACATGGCATATCTAAGTGCTAAATATTTAGTATGTGTAAAACAAAGAAAAAATAAAGATATCAATTCATATAATCAACAAAATTATCACTTTTAATATTGAAACCTGTGCATATATTATTAAGTATACAAATTCAAATATATATAGGAAACTACATATTAAAGAAATTATGTACTTTAATTCGATGAATAAAAACTGTTTTACCAAGTTCTAGTTAACTTCTTGTTAATAATTTGGAAAAAAATTAGGAACACATATAACAACTAAAAATAACAGCCATTGGTAATGCCATATTGATTACCAATAAACAATGAAAATTAATAAGCTGTCGCTACTTGAAACACCATAAATTAATCAGGAACAGGATAATGAATGAAAGTAGCCAGATGCTTAAAAAGTATAATGTACTATTTTATTTATATGTCATTCTAGAAGATACAAATATAATTTATAATGATATTAGCCTGATAAATGTTTGCCTAGGTCTGGAAATAGCATAGTATTAGCTAGAAAGGAACAAAAGAGAAATTTTGAAGTATGTAAATATTTTATATGCTAAATGTGGCAATATTTAAATAAGTTTATGAATTTGTCAAAATATGTTGCATTGTACACACAAATTAAGTGTATATTATCTCTATAAAATTTTTCTTTCTCTTTTCAAATTAAGCATTAGAAGTTCTCCGAAATACATGTAAACTTAAGCCTAATATTAATGAAATCAAATATGAGAGGAGTGAGTGTACTCTTATGATATTCTCCAGTGAAATGTCCATGAGCATTTAAGTAATAAATTTTACATTTTATTTTCAAAGATGTAAGCCTGTGAAATAATGGAAAATAGAAAGGGCAAGAGAAAGAAGACAGAGCAGGAAGTGCAGCTGGTGGCAGGAACCCACCCAAAACCTGCAAAGAATTCTGACAATACCAGCAGGTGTCATTCATTCTTAATGTGAAAACCTCTCAGTGCTCATCCACCACCAAAATATGCTGTAAAGGGTTTTGGTGATAAGAAAATTAGGGGGAAAAAATAATTGCTGAGCTTAAGTTTGTCTCAGTTGGGGAAACAGAGGATAAAACAGCAAAATGAATTGAAACTCAAGTGAAGACGAGTAAACCAAAGCCATGAAAATGAAGGCCAAAAATTGAAGGAGCTGGAAGGAGAGAACATTGGGCTCACCCTGAAAATTAAGGAACTTAATCTCAAAAGTCAGGAAGAGCCCCCAGAGCAGAAACCCTAGAGATTTTCTTCCCTTTTACTATCGCCATAAAAAACATAGATAAATATGTGAAAAATGCCTATGTTGAGTTTAGAAAAGATGAAGCACAGGAGGAGGACCTGCAATATGTCCACAATAGTTCCCCTATCCTTTAAGTTTTAGATAAAAAAGTTTATATCATAAAAGCAGGCTAATTTATGTAATATACATAAATATTTGAGATTGCAGGTTATACACATATATGCTAAAATGGGCTAATACTTTAAAAATACACAACAATATATAGATCAGTAGTTAATAAATATCTCTTCTTTTTAAGAAAAGAAGAGATTACAGAGGTACAGAGACATTAAATATAAAGAGCCCACACCTACCAAAATCCAGTGACATGAACAAGATCTTTGTACAGCTATTCTCAGAAAATCCAGCTGTGAAAAATTTTGTTCCCATTCTAGAAAATGTAACTATAGGTTCATTTATATTTGTTTCATTTATTTATTTATATCTTGAACTATTCTCAAGGTGTTTTTAGAATATACAGGACATCTACATTCCATTAAATGACAAAAAGTAAGCTTTTAGGCAGCTGAAAAATTCCTCACATTCTATTAATACCAGAAAGTAAATTTCCTCTTTAAATGATCAAGTAAGCTCACATAACTATCTTTTGAATACTTTTACCCAAAATCGTCATACTGAAATTTTGATGATTCGTGTTTCTTTTTATTATAATGGCTTTAAATAAAAGATGGGAAGCAAAGGGAATGTTTAGCCACAAGAGCATTTTTTTGGTGTGGAATTTTTATCTCCTTCGGTTTCATAGCCATAACTACTTTTATAAATGCCTTATCAGGAATAAGATAGTAATGTTGTTGTATAAATAAGAATTATATGGTACCATTTCATTGAAAACTGAAAACTAAGAATATTAAATAGATGAATTAAATTTTATTCTGTAAGGAAAAGATTTCAAGAAAAATATTTAAAATGTAATTAACATACAAGTTCATTTTTCCACTTTATTTATAGCTCTAATATCAAAAACATGTTTGAAATTTAGTTTTAATAGGCAAAATACAAAGCATAATAAATAATATTTCTGAGGAAAATATTCTAAGTAAATGATTTTGTTTGCAGCTGACAGTGATAAAATGATCAATGTGATGTTACAATTTCTGCTCCTTCATCTGTCTTTGTTGGTAAAATGAAGAATGTCAGAGATTGAGAGGGTCAAGTGCACAGCAAATTTAATATGACGTGCTTTATTTCTGTTCTGAGCAGGATTTCACAGTATGAAATAATAAACATACAGGACATGAGTACACTTTTCTTCTATTCAATGAAATGTTTATAATTTCTTGTTTTATTCTTTACACCTGGTAAGCTCATTAACTAGATATAATCTAAGGAAAAGAACAATATCATGTCAGACATAAAGTCATGAACGACTTCCTTTGTTCATTTGTCTCTTTGAATTTCTTTACATTTAGAGTTGTAAGTATCAATTATCATAAAGATAAGTGTCCATATAAAACATGATAAAACACTATAAAATACCTTAAAGTTTTGCGTATTTTAATTCTAAATCCTTTAGATAACCGAGAAAGCATAATATTATGGATCATGAGAAGATTAGTAGCATTCATAAAAGAAACAGAAATTGCTACTGCATCTGTCAAAGCAATTTTGCTAAAACAAATTTGATTATTCAAATCAAATAATGAAAATGAATCAAAAATATCTGTCCAATTTGATGTTACTTTCAAAAGAATGGATGTGTGGTTGTATTTATAACAACACAATCGGTGATTTTTCTAAATTAAAAACACCTATATGCACATACTACAAAAAAAACTAATTGTAAATGTTTTTAGTTTGTAATTCGTCTAACTGTCCATTAAAATACAGTAATACAAAATAATAATTGAATTGCATTACCTCTGTTATATTTGCTTCTATGATTATGCGTATTGGTGTGTATGAGTAAAAACATTAGGTTTATTTATATATAATACATACATTAAAACTTGCAACGTCTCAAATTTGGCAAATAAATTAAAAATTATATATATCTGCAGATAGGAGAAACTCACCAAGCCCTAAACAGGATACCCTGAAGAAAACACACCCAGAATCATCTTCATGAAAAAACTGGAAAGTAAAGACCAAGGAAGATGCTTAAAAGCGGCTACAAAACCTCAATATACCACTTGTGAAAAAATAATTACTAAAAGGATTGTGCATTTTTCATCAGAACTCATGAAGACAAGAAGGATATAAAACAGTATTTTAATAGATCTGAATGAAAAGAATTCATAACCTAGAATGCTATATTCAGCAAAAATGCTTTTCAGGAATTATGCTGAATGAAGAAATATGATTTTCTTAAGTAACAATTTCATGGTGCAGATTTACTCTAAGCAAATTACTGAAAGTTAATTATTAATGATAAAGAATATAAATTAATATTAATAAAAGGGCCAATTTTCCATATGACATACTAATTATGGGTACTCACAGTACCAAAAAATTTCAAAATACAGACAGTAAAATTAAAAAAAAAAAATAAATCCACAAATATGTTTATAGATTTCAGCACTTCACTTTCAATTCATAAAACTAGTGGACAGAAAATTAATGAGAATAGAGAAGAATTGATGAAAATATCGAACATGTAGAATGTTTTACATTCATCAAACACTCTAATCAGCAATAGTAAAACACAATTTTTTTCATGTGCACACATAACATTCTCCTACATAAACAATATTCTATGTTATAAAAAAAAAATCTTAAAAAACTGAAATTATACCAATGATGTTCTCTGAATTTAACAGAAATTAAACCGGATGTTAATATCAAAAGGATAACATCAATAGCTTCATATACTAGAAATTAATCAAGTTTCCTAAATAATCCCTTAGTTAAGGAGGAATTTTTAACAAATATTAATGTTTTAATCTCATAAAAGAACATATAAAACTTGTATGTTCAACAACATATAAAATTTTATCAGATATCACTAAACCAGTACAGAGAAGGAAATATATATGACATGTGAAATATATGTAATGCACATCTGTGTATATAAAATACATTTTTGTCAAGTGGGGTTTATACTGGTAAGAGAAGCCTGGTTTCATATATGACGATAAATCAATGCAATACACTAGTAAGAGCCCATTGAAGTTAAAACCCTAGTATGATATCTACTGATGCAGAAAAAAATAAATTCACAATAATTCAGTGCTAAAAATTTACCACCTGGTTAGAAATGACATCTTTCGCAAGACAAAGCAAGACAAACACGCGATGAGAAACACACTGTTCTGAACAGTGACGGACAATGAGCACCAAGACATGCGCGTCCGTTCTCAGCATTCCTATTCAGCATTATACTGGAAGACGAAGGGGAGAAAAAGAACTAAATAAAAAAAGAAGTTGCGGCTCAGCGCCTATAGCTCAACCGGCTAAGGCGCCAGCCACATACACCTAAGGTGGCGGGTTCGAATCCCCAGCCCGGACACGCCAAACAACAATGACGGCTGCAACCAAAAAATAGCCGGGCGTTGTGGCAGGTGCCTGTGGTCCCAGTTACTTGGGAGGCGGAGGCAAGAGACTCGCTTGAGCCCAGGAGTTGGAGGTTGCTGTGAGCTGTAATGCCACAGCACTCTACCCAGGGGGACAACTTGAGGCTCTGTCTCAAAAAAAAAAA
>CAUYTI010031843.1:0-11213 GCA_963575145.1 Galago senegalensis | reverse complement strand
ATCTTTCTAAGAGTAGAATGTGAACGTTTTAAAGCAATAACTGAGAAAATGACATGAAGGCTGTGTTGACCAGTTTGATGGAAGTATTTCAGAACGCATGTGAAAACCCCACACTGTACCCCAGAAGTGCATTAATGTACATAGTTAACATTCAATTAAAAAAAATTAAAAAAAAAAGAAGTAAAGCTATTACAAAAACTGAAATTCATATTCACTAAATAGTTTATCCAATAGCTGCAACCTAAAATAAAACATAAAGTATTCAAGTGGCAAATTTTAAGAGGCTTCCCGCACTTCACCAGTGCGTGCTGTAGGCACTTCAGAAACACTTGCTGAAAGAGTGAGTAAATGAATGGATGAGTGGGCAGGTGAGCGAGGAGGAGACAGGGTGATGAATGAGCAACTGTGTGGATGAAGGACAGATGAATGACTTAGGGAGTGAATGAGAGGGAGTCCCTGGAGCAGAACCGCTGATGGGGGAAAACTGCCCTCAGGGCAGAAAGGCCATCTCTCTACTTTGTCCATCCAGCCCCTCTAATATATACTTTCTTAAAACTTCAAACCATACTGAAATATACAACAAAACAAGCCACTAGAGTTACTTTATTATTTTTACCCACTCCAGCCCATTTTCATTATTATGTTTTGAGTGTTGATTATTTTACCAAAAGATTATTTTTCTATGTATTTTGCCAAAAGATTTTAATAGATATCCATCTAATTCTTTTACAACAACATACAGTAGTCTCAACTATGGATATGCCATAGTTTTTCTTTTCCTCCAATAAAGGAAACTTAACTTCTCATATTTAACTATTATGAATATGCATATCCTTGGCCATTTTGTATGTGTTTGAAAGTAGCAGAGAATTCCACAGTGGGACTGTGGTATCTATCCACCATTTAAAATTTTGATATAGCACACTAAATTGATTTCATAAATTTGTGTCAGCATTGAATAAAATACCTACTCTTTAAAAAATTCCCCCACTCTATATAGTATTAATTTTGTTCTACAATGCCATAGATTACTAATTGTACTTAATTTGCTTGTCTTTGATTTTATTTTGTTTGAGGCTTTCTGACGATCTTCCTGATACAAATTACCTGTATAATACAAATGTGAGGTCACATTTCATTTTGGTTGTGTTTATGTGTATAATATATATGCTTACCTGCAGGTTTAAGAAGTTTCCCTTGGATATATATTTCTACAGCTTTGCTTACCATAATGCCAGATTCATAGGCACCAGGTCCACTTTCTATAAGAAATGGGAAAAAAATCTATCTGGATAAATCAAATAATACTATTGAATTTCTTACAATAGATACAGATGGATTGCGTTTTGCTTAAAGATTGCCACATTTATAAACTGTAAAGAGGTGTGTTCTCTCCTTCTTCTCTTCTTCCTTTATGTATATAACAGGCTAACTGGAATGTCCAAGGATTGGTTTGTATTAATTGATTTAGGAACATTAATTAGCTTGCTGTATCTATGTTTGCATTATCATGAATATGTGCCAAATCCCTACTTCAGAACATTTGCTAAAACATTGACGAGGCTGCTGAATTAAAGTAGAAAGATTAATCTTACACTATAAAATTGACTTTGTTTGTTATAAGATATATATGTCCCTGAAAAAAGTCTAAAATTCTCTGGACTTCAGTTTTCTCATTAGTAAAAAGAGGCGTAAATAATACCTATGCTCAACAATGCCAAAAGATTAAATTAGAAATATCTGGGAAATAACCAATTAAATATTTTTAAAGGTGAGATATTAATGTTTACAAATATCATACAGATTATACAATGAAGGGTGATAAAATAGAATTAATGAATTTACTTCACTCTAATCCAATAAACATTACTCATATGTTTTCAGTTGTACGATGAGGGATTATCCACATGTGCTTCTATTTATTGTACGTGCCTGCTAGATAACACTATCTCTAAATTATTGGATGTCTGCGGGCTACATATGCATTTTACCTCTTCAACTAATGGATGTTTCTTTTCCATTTTTCTAATGCCTTATGTATACTTTACTCTTGATAACAACTATTCTGAGCAGTTAATATAAAATATAGGGATTTGGGGGACAGCAGATAGTAACAATAATTTATTTGGAATAAAGCTGAATTCCAAAGCAATACTTACTGTTAAAGTAGGGAGCAGTGAAAACATAGTTATCATTATCTAGGCTCCTTTTATAGAAGCTGTCCTCATACGTCTCTGGGTTTTCTTGCCAATTTTCTCCAGCTCTACGGAGGAAAGAGCTCATCATTTGTATTCTTTAATCTACCTGATAACTTATTTTTCTCTTTGTCCACATGGTAGGCATTACAGCTCTACACCTCAGGTATGTCTGAGGAAGCCAGTGGGAATTGACAGTGTAACTGATACGCACTACTAAGAAATGTACCAACATAGCATTATATTAAGAGTCAGAACAAGTTGACTTCTAGTTTTACTCTGCTGTTGACTAGTCAGGTACTATGGACAAGTAAGTTAATAGATCAGTTAATATTAGTAAGCCTGGTGTCGTCTGCTCAGCCTGCTTCATACACAAACAGAGATAAGACGCATCAAAGAATAACGTTGTGCAACACATATTGCCACTAGGCTATAATCACTGCATCAATACAGCTTGTGTTTACAAAGACAACAATCTCATTAAACACTTCTTGAATTTTGTAGTAAATATACATGACCAACGATAACGATCATTGAAGACTTCTATAATTTTCAGAGAAATGGGATATTTTAGTAATACAAATACTTTAAGCAATGACTCATTTAATCAATCAACAATGACCCATTTCTCTGAAGAATGGCTTATTTGTACAGTAATATAAAGATCCTTGGCATGGGTGTGTACTACAGTTATTTTTACAGATGTTATTTGAACTCACTCTTTAGGATAAACTCTGGTAATCCCACCATCAGTCACAACAAACCTTGCTTTTACTCCTTTGCTGGAAGAGAAGATAAAAGAAAGAAATGTTTTGTTAAACTTAACTCTAAAATACTAAGTTAGGTGTTGGTAATACGGAATGAAATAAAAGAAATTCTTAAAGGAAGCCAAAGCAAATAGATGAATAGACGCACATGTTTTAATAATTGAAGTATCTAGGAACTAAGTACTTAAGGGAGGATGCTGAAGGAAGGTATCTCATAGGAAATAATGACCGAGCTGCATTTTGAAGATGGAATAGAAGTTGACAGGATGACGAAGGAAGCAGGAAGCCATCACACGTACAGCAAAATGTATGAGGGAAAGCTGGTGAAGACTGTTGGTGTTTGGTGTAATAGAAGCAGAAGGGGAGAGGAGGGAAATAGGAAGTCAAGTTTAAGTACAAGTTTCTTTAGAATGGTCAGTACACAAATTATTTTGAATTGCATACTAGGAATCTTGACCTATATCTTGAAATTAGAACAAATTGCAGAACACACTGGCAAGTATGAATTGTATGGAGAACAGAATGGAAGCTGTGGGTAGAGGAATGGAAACCACCAAGGTCATAAAAACCAGTTGTAACTGCTTAGAAATGGAATATTAGGACCATGATTAAGAAGAGAGGAAAATATTGTGAGAAAAAATATTTAGCATTTAGTGATTGGAAAAGAGATTATTAATAAGAATCATACTCAGATTTGCAATTTCCTAACTGGATAAATGATAGCGCTATTGGAAGGCGAACTATACATTCATTAAAAATCCTATTTTCCCACAAACACAGAATCACACAGCATGTCGTGTTTAATTTTGTTTATTTCCACTGACGTGTGTATATGTATAAAGCTGAGTAATTGTTGATGTTAGTATTGAAATACCTCCACAACTGAAAATTCAAGCTGTCAACTTTTATAAAATGGTTTTCTTGAGAATTTAATATTAAAGATAAATAATAAACTTTAAACTTATGTGGTCCATTATCTAAAAATATCCCAGAAAGAAGCTAAACTAAAATATAGGATATATATTTTTATTAATAAGAACAAATACTTACATATTTTTCTGCTTACTCCAGTAATTTTGGACGAGTTCATTTGTAAAGCCTGCATCCAGCAAGATTCTATTAATCAAATCTGTGTTACCTAACATAGAAAAAGGATATCCTCAATTACACCCACATAGTTTTTAAATTATGAAGATAAAGGAAAAATATTTCCTAGTTCCAAAGGCAGTTTACAGAGGATAATATTTCTATGAATTTAAAACTATTTTCCATATTCACGTTCTCTGTGTGTTGTATATTGTTCATCTTGCCTCACATTTTTAAGGATGTGGACTGGATTTGCTAATGCATAAGCCAATTAGAAACGAGGCATATTAAAGTTTACCAAAAAAATACCTGAAATAATTAATAGTTTTCCTTTTCCGTTTTTTTTTCTTTCTGTAACTTGGTATAGTGATTTCAAACCATCGTAATTTCACGGACAGTTATATATACAGAGGGTGCCAAATATCAGAGCATTAGATAATCTTGGAGTAAATGTAAAGTTTTTTTGAGAAATTCAGTGCCACATTAAAAGTAGCAAGAATAGAATATCTGTCACAGACCAGCACTATTCCAAGATGGGTTTTGAAATCTACTGATATTGTTCAGAAAGCACAGGCTTTGGGTTGTCTCTTCTGAAATATCTGACGTGCACAGTAGCCCAAGTTAAAGGATAATTGGGGGAATAGATGATGAAGATCAAAGTTCAATTAATGTACCTTCTTAAACGAAAAACTTTGCCACCTTCCCTTTCTCCTGACTCTTCCACTCTAAGCCCATAAAGCTCTGAGATAACATGTAGGTACCCTGTGAGATTTCACATTTATGATAAAATTTCATTTTTTTCAGATAAATAACAGATGGCCTTAGTTAGCTTATGAAGCAGTACAGTAGGTGGAAGGTCCGATAAGATAAATTCGAAACATTTTCATTAGTTTTAAACTTTTTAATTGAATGTGTCTTTTACCTGGGATTAGAGGATGAACTTAATATAAATTTTGAAATATATCACAAGTCATTCTTTAAACTATATTGAAATATTATTTTAGAAACTATTTTTTAAAATAGTCCATTTGGAAAGTAAGTGATATATATATATATATTTTGTAAGTGATATATTTTAATGATCTCGAATCCTTTAGTTAAAACAAAATAAATAAGCTTATTTCTTTAATTTACAATATGAATCAAGGTTGCAGGTAAACATATAATTTCATTCATATATTCATTATGTTCCAAGCCTTAAATGTGTACTGAAATTTATTCCATGCAGCTGGCTACACAGAATGAACAGGTAATTAATATTAACCTTTACCATACGCACTCCCACCAATATTTCTGAAATATTAAGTAAAGAATTGGGGAGATATGGAGAAGCCAACCACTGTATATGATAAATATTGAGGAAATTTAATACATTAATTTAAAGATTAGGTAATTAGAGAATTACAGTGTCACTCACGGGCTAAGCACTTTCACAAAGCAAAATTAAACTTGACTGAACCCTTTAAGAAACTACTTATATCACAGCTTTCAATCACTGATATCTACTTTGAAAGTGAATTTTATTTATAAACATTAAAGATATAAATGACAAAAAATGCATCATGCAATGTATCATATTGTTCTAGGAAAATACAAAGAACTTCTTATGGGCATTAGCTGGATTAATAATTAAAAATATTATAAATTCTCAATTTTTCATACAGTATATAATCAACCGAACAATTCCTACTGGATTATGGAGGAGGCAGATAAAAGACAAGGGGAAATGAAAGGAGAGACTAAAGAAGACACAACAGCAGTACGGACTGAACTGAAAATATTTTATACTTCTCTAGGAACTTAAAGCAGTGAAAACAAAAGAATGATTATAATTTTCATTGTGATCTGAAGATTTATATATGTCAAGATAGGAATTTATGCTAAACCCATCCTTGCAAGGAGTATGAGTTGTTAAATAATTTTGCTATCCAGTTAAAATCCCAACAAAACCCCACACTGTACCCCAGAAGTGCATTAATGTACATAGTTAACATTCAATTAAAAAATAAATAAAAAAAAAATCACATTACAATAAAGATATTTGTATTAGGAAAAAAAAAAAAACCCAACAATCATATCAACTCAGTGTTCTCTTGGGAATTCCTATTCCTTATTAATAGAAAATAACAATGACATAACAATGTATGTATGTATCACTTTGGCAGCACATACACTAAAATTGGAATGATACAGAGAAGATTAACATGGCCCCTATGCAAATTGATGGCATGCAAATTCATGAAGTGTGCCATATTTTTCACTGCTGGTGGGACTGCAAACTAGTACAACCTTTTTGGAAGGCAGTATGGAGAGCCCTCAAGAACTCAAACTAGACCTCCCATTTGATCCCGCAGTCCCATTACTGGGCATCGACACAGAAGGAAAAAAAATCCTTTTACCATAAGGACACTTGCACTAGACTGTTTATCATAGTTCAATTTACAATTGCCAAAATGTGGAAACAGCCTAAATGCCCACCAACCCTGGAATGGATCAACAAGCTGTGGTATATGTATACCATGGAATACTACTCAGCCTCTAAAAAAGATGGAGATTTTACATCTTTTGTATTAACCTGGATGGAAGTGGAACACATTATTCTTAGCAAAGCATCACAAGAATGGAGAAACAAGAATCCTGTGTACTTGATTCTGATATTAGAGCAATTAATGACCTAGTACATGGTGGGGCTGGGGGCTGGGGAGAGCAGAGAAAGGGAAGGAGGGAAGGAGTGGGGCCATTGTGGGGGGTGGTACACCTTTTGGGGGCAGAACACTATTTGGGAGGGTCTTTATCTGACACAAGCAATCAATGTAACCTGGTTCTTTGTACCCTCAATGAATCCCCAACAATTAAAAAACAAAAACAAAAACAAAAAACATTTAGAAGGCTGTGGCTCAGCCCCAGTGAATTCACAGTGAGTTGATTGGTTTGAAATCCTCATGTGTAGGCATGATCAACGTAGACTTCAGACGCCTATGACAGGTTTCCGAGAGGCACTTTGAAGTGACTAGCTAATACAAGCTGAAGTGGAGGTGCTCTCCACATAGTGGTCAGTTGAAATTTAAGTGACAGCTTTATGACAAAGGGGTTTTCATTTTCTGATAACTGATAAAGTACTTTGCTTAGCTCTCCTGATAGAAAGAGAAATATTTATTTAAAATTAAAAAAAGAAAGGAGGAGAAGGAAGAGAAAAAGACACAGACAGAGAGAGGGATAGATTGGAGAAAAAAGTGTAAAGAGAGCAGAGAGAATAAAAAAGACAATCATATGGTTATTTATTCGTTTTTCAAATTATATCACTAAGGAATTCTGCCATTAATTTCACTTTCCTTTCTTTTTCCTACTTGCACTGCACTTGTTCCTGATAGCACTTTTATAAAATAAGGCATTTTTTAGAAGAAAAAAATAGAGTTTTAAATGTTTTAAAAGCCAAGAATCTATAAATCTCTATGAAATCTCACAGTATCAATGATACAAATTTATGAACAACAACTATAATGGTTAAAAACTAATTCTGAAAATACCTGTTATCTACTTCAAACTATCTTACTTCATAAAATGGGAAATTACAGAAGCATATTTATTTATTTATTTTTTTGAGACAGAGACTCAAGCTGTCACCCTGCATAGAGTGCCATAACATCACAGCTCACAGCAACCTTCAACTCATGGGCTCAAGCAATTCTCCTGCCTCCAGCTCCCAAGGATCTGGGACTACAGGCACCTGCCAGAATGCCCGGCTATTTTTTGGTTGCAGCCATCATTGTTGTTTGGTGGACCTGGGCTGGATTCAAACCCACTAGCTCAGGTGTATGTGGCTGGAGCCTTAGCCGCTTGAGCCACAGGTGTCAAGCCAGAAGCATATTATTTTTAAACCATGAAGTTAACTGTGATTAAAAGAGAATGTCAGGAAGAAAGAAAATCAATGTATACTTTATTTTTTATTTTACCCATATTAAAACTCATCATGTAAATTGAAGGATATAAATACATTCATCAAAATGAGTTATGTTTTCCTGTATATAACAGGAGCAGGGCAATGGAAAATCCTTAAACGGTCATTTAAAATTAAATTTCTGTTCTCAAGAATGGAAGAAAAAGTATCCAATGTACTCAGCCCTATTATGAAACTAATTATAGTCTAAGAATACGGGGAAGAGGGGGGGTGGATTGGTAGAGGGAGAATAATTGGGTGGGATCAACTCTATGGTTTATCTTACAAGGGTACAAGTGAATCTTTCTAAAAGTAGAATATAAACATTTTAACACAATAACTAAGAAAATGATATGAAAGCTATATTAACCAGTTTGATGAAAATATTTCAAATTGTATATGAAAACACCACTCTGTACCCCATGATTGCATTAATGTACACAGATATGATTTAATAAAAAAAATAAATAAAATTAAATTTCCTAAATTTGACCGGAACTCTGGTGAACATACTGTATTTACATTTTAACCATTTGCAAGTCTCTATTACTTTGCTTTGAAAATTTGATTTCTCTTAATAATGAAATGGTATTCTTTAATATATAAAATTTTACAAATTCATAAAGTAAATAATTAACCAGGACACCACCCAATAAATATGATTATCATACATATAACGTGAATCAAGATTTGACCACTTTAAATATAATCACACTGAAACAATTATTGCAAATTAATGCATACTTACAGGACGGGTTGTTTGGAGTTTTTCTATCAATAAACTCATTGAAATTCAAAAGAAATTCAGTGTTATTATCTGATATTTTAAGATCACTGCAGTAATCTCTGAAAAAGAGATAGTTGGGAATATTAGAAATTAAAATCAAAATTAGAAGTAGTGAAAATACTTTTATTAGCTATATGACTTTTGCTCTATAAATGGAATGATATTCCGTCAGTAAGTGATGGGGATTGAAGATGATGCATATTAAAAAGTCAGCTTCTGGACCACTGGCACTCAAAATATTTTTGTTTTGTTTTATACTTTTATCATTGCATTTCTCATAAAAATTAAAATAGAAATCTTAAAACATTTATTTAAAAATGCTTATTAAATGTTAACATATTTTTATGAGAAATCACTGCATTTAAAATAACGGGAAAAGTGGCATTATTTTACATACTTGCAACAATGTTTAATTTCTGACTTCATAGAAGAAAAGCATACCTCTGCATTCAATGATTACAAGATTTTGTTTGGTACATTAAAAAAAAAATGTCCTCACAGAGACAAGTACATGGAAAAGAGAGGAATATTTTAATAGTTTTTCAGATATTTTGATAATATACTAAAACTTGATTATTTGTAATTTATTGAGAATGTTAATAAACGTTTTGTAGTCTTTTACATCAGTTCAATATTCTGTCTTACATTTTGAATGAATCTTCTAAGTATCCATAATTTTGTACCATCATCAATTTATTTGGAAAATAGGAGTTATATAAAACTTTAAAATGATGACACAATTTATTATCTGATATAGAAAAGTTACATTCATTAATCTCTCTGCTGACTTCATAAGATAAGCCTGCAAGTATTGGGAAGCTGCCATGCTCATAGTAGTATAAACAACCTTCCCAAAATTCTCATTTTTCTTTCAAAGCTCAGATTTTGCTACTGGTTAAAACATACTCTTAGCTATTTCCTTCAAAGTAAAAAGAAATCATGATTCATTTTTGAGAAAAATGTTGAATACCCAAATCTGAAATACCATAGTTCATCTGAATGAGTTTACTTGTTCTTTCAAACAAAATAATATCTCATTTCAAAAACAGCAAAATACCTAGTTCACCTCTCAGCTCAATCACACAAGTACTTTTCTTTGAGATGTTCAAGTTATTCTGCAATGTGGTAGCACTTCAAGTTTTATTACACATAACATTAAAGGACATACTCAGGAGGCCAGGTGTGGTGGCTCATGCCTATAATCCTAGTACTCTGGGAGGCTGAGGTGGGCAGATTACCTGAGCTCACAGGTTCAAGACCAGCCTGAGCCAGAGTAAGACCTCATCTCTAAAAATAGCTGGGCATTGTGGTGGGCGCCTGTAGTCCCAGGTACGTGGGACGCTGAGGCAAGAGAATTGCTTAAGTCCAAGAGTTTGAGGTTGCTGTGAGCTGTGATGCTCAATGAAAGCAACAAAGCCAAACTCTGTCTTAAAAAAAAGAAGAAGACATACTCAAGGAGAAAGCTTCAATAACATGAATAATTCTTACTGTTTCAATCAATTGTGTTTTCCCTCATGTGGGGGCTGGCAGTGAAGATTGCAATGACTACCAGTGTTATAGTGCTCGGTTCATGCCAAGCTTACCAGCCTACCATTGCTTTTGTACTGTCAGTGACTGCAAAGTTGAATGAATACAATGAAAAAAAAAACCAAAAACCAAAAAACAACATTTGTTCTTTTTTTTTTTTTTTTGCAGTTTTTGGCTGGGGCTGGGTTTGAACCCACCACCTCTGGTATATGGGGCCAGTGCCCTACTCCTTTGAGCCACAGGCACCACCCAGCATTTGCCATTGTTAAGAAAATAGCTTTGACCCTCTGGATCTCCTGAAGAGTTTCCCTAACTTGAGTACTTCAAGCCCCACTGTTTTAGAAATTCAGAATAAATATATGGCAATTTAAAGAAAAGAAGCTGACAATCAAAATAACTAAGTTAAGACAACTGACAGATTAAACAATTAAATATTCAAGACCAAATATGATTAAATAATAAAAATTTTCATATGCAAAGCCATGACCTACACACAAAGCCTCAAAGCGTAAAGAGAAACAGACTGTCAGACTTCAAAACCACGAAGTTTTCAGTTCATGAAAAAGTTTAGCTTACAGGCAATGTTTAAAAAGTTTACAGAACAGACTCATTTAATTCTTCACGGAGCTGTATTTGACCTCTCCCTATAATGCTATGTAATTTTAGAAATAACACTAGGCTGAGTCAAAAGCCAAATATATTGCATTATGAGCTCATAGGATTAGCAGCTGACTGGAAGATTTTAGGACTGAAGAAAATATCACAAATAATTCTTTTTTTTTAGACAGAGCCTCAAGCTGTCCCCCTGGGTAGAGTGCCATGGCATCACAGCTCACAGCAACCTCCAACTCCTGGGCTCAAGCGAGTCTCCTGCCTCAGCCTCCCAAGTAGCTGGGACCACAGGTGCCCACCAC
>CAUYTI010031838.1:0-10319 GCA_963575145.1 Galago senegalensis | reverse complement strand
ATAGCCGGGCGTTGTGGCGGGCGCCTGTGGTCCCAGCTACTTGGGAGGCGGAGGCAGGAGACTCGCTTGAGCCCAGGAGTTGGAGGTTGCTGTGAGCTGTAATGCCATGGCACTCTACCCAGGGGGACAGCTTGAGGCTCCTGTCTCAAAAGAAAAAAGGATACCAGTAAATTCTGTGTGGGAAACCTACATTAATCTCTGTTACTTCTAAGAATAGATAAAATCTTTTAAAATTTTTAGGCCGGGTGCAGTGGCTGATACCTGTAATCCTGGCACTTTAGAAGGCTGAGGTGGGTCTACCACTTGACCTTAGGAGTTTGAGACCAGCCTGAGCAAGAGAGAAACCTTGTCTTCTACTAAAAGAAGAAAAACTAGCTGAGCATTGTGGGTATCTGTAGTCCCAGGTGCTCAGGACTCAGCTGAGGCAGGAGGATCATTTGAGCCCAAGAGTCTGAGGTTGTGAGCTATGATGCCATGGCATTCTACACAAGGTGGCATAGTAAGACTGTCTCAAAAAAAATTATATTTTCAGAAAAATAATAAATATAGTATTTTTTTAATGAGGGGGGGTTAGAAAAAAGAGAAAAAGAAAACCCGGAAATCAGGCAGGTCTGTGGTTATGACTTCTAATATAACAGCAATAGATACTCAAGGCTAAATACCAAAGTATTTAGGGGTGATAACATCATCTGGTCAGCAAATTCTGGCTCAGGAGAAAAAAACTACTTGTCCAAATACTTCCAGATTTTCTGTAAATTTCTGATTGTTTAAAATAGTAATTGAATTGAAGAAATATCTACTATATTGGCTTAGATCTAGGGAGGCCTCACACCTGATCTTTATGAAGTCCCAATTGAGCTGACCTCAGTTGTGGTCACTCATTTCTTTCTGGTTCAAAAGGCCTAGTAGTGTGGCAAAAAGGAGTCAAGAGCCCCAGATTAAGGCTCTCCTGTCACTGTTGAAAACCATTAACAAAGGTTGGGCATGGTAGCTCACATCTGTAATCCTAGTACTCCAGGAGCTGAGGTGGGTGGATTGTTTGAGCTCACTAGTTTGAGAGCAGCCTGAGCAAGAACAAGACTGTTTCTAAAAACTAGGCAGGCATTGTAGCAGGTGTCTATAGTCCTAGCTACTTGGGAGGCTGAGGCAAGAGGATTGCTGTACCCAAGAGTTTGAAGTTGTGGGCTATAATGCCACACCACTTTACCAAGGGTGACAATATGAGACTCTGTCTCAAAAAAGAAAAAATGAAACCATTAACAACTTTCTATTTCTTCTCTATAAAATATGAACAATAAGTTCTCTGCCTATTGTACCAGGTTATTATAAACGATGGGTGAAGTAACAGATAACTGGGGGAAACTCAAACACCTTGTAACTATCTTTGCATGCTAAAGGTAAAAAAGGAATCAATGTTTGTTCAATGTCCTAAAACTTTTAGATTTTAAACTTCAAACCACTTAAAAACTGCAGACTTATTTTAAAACTTTGATATATATATATATATATATATATATATTTTAAAGAGTAAGGAAGAATGTAAAAAATTGTGTAATCCAATTCCTTTAAAACTAATAAAAAAAAAAAAAACAGTAAAAACCAGACCAGGCATGTTGTTCATGCCTGTAATATTAGTGTTGCCTGACTAAGAAGTCTGTCCACCTGTCACTCAAGCCAATAAACAGTGAAGTGGATAAGAAGAGCAACAATTCCACTTTTATTTATAACAAAGCCAGCAATTCCAAAGAGCAGTGGAGATATCTCCTCAAAGCGCTGCTCTGCTCTCCAGTTCTCCTTTGTTACTTTTAAAACAGTAAAAGCAACATCAGCAATGTTAACTGATCATCACAGTATATATTAAACCGACTTCTCATAGATAACAAGGTTATACAATATCCCATCTTAAAGTGTTTATCTTATCTCTTCGAAGAATTTCTACTCTATAGTGCTGGGTCTGGAGTTGGGGTTGGGGAGGAAGGGGCCGAAGATAAGTGGTATTGGAGCCATGAGGAGCAGGGTGTATTGTTCCATAGAGGCCATGTAGGCTGGGTGTCCCCTCTGCTGATCCAAGTCTTGGCAGAATACCCCATGATCCTCCTAGGAGTTTTGTGAATTGCTGCCACAAGGCCCTGTCCCTAGCCTCCTAAGAGACTGCCCTGTCACCTTGATCCTTAGAGCCTCTTGTCTCATAACTAACTATGACAGAAGGCCTGAATGTAAATAAAAAATTCCAAATGGCAACATATAGGCCCATCCAGTCCTGCTAGGGCCTATCCAGCAGTACCCTGTGTGTAATGGTTATTTAGGACAACAGTGGCTGCCATCATCATTAGCACTCTGGGAGGCTAAGGTGGGAGGATCCCTTGAGTTCAGGAGTTTGAGAGCAGCCTGTTCTGAGCAAGAGCAAAACCCCATCTCTACCAAAACCCAGAAAAATTAACAGTGTTGGGGAAGCTGAATCAAAAGGATCACTTGAACCCAGGAATTTGAGCTTGCTGTGAGCCTAGGCAACAGAGCCTCTTGTCTCAAAAAAAAAAAAAATTTAAAATAAAAAAATCTGGGAGCTGGGCGCAATGGCTCAAGCACTCTAGAAGGCTGAGGTGGGTAGACTGCATGAGCCCAGGAGTAGTGGTCACCTAGCTACTCGGGGTTGAGGCAAAAGGATCAGTGGAACCCAAGAGTTTGAGGTTGCTGTGAGCTATGACACCTTGGCACTGGACTGAGGGCAACAAAGTGAAACTCTGTCTCAAAAAAAAAAAAAAATTCTGGGCAGGTGCAGTGGCTCATGCCTGGCTCTTTGGGAGGCTGAGGCAGGAGGACAGCTTAGAGGCCAGGAGTTCAAGTTCATGGGCAACTTAGTGAGACCTCTTTACAAAAAATAAGAAAAATTAGCAGGTATGGTGGTGCTCACCTGTTGTCCCAGCTACTCAAGAGGCTGAGGCAGGAGCATTGCTTGAGCTCAGGAGTTGGAGGCTGCAGTGAGCTATGATGTGGCCACTGCATTCTAGTGTGGGCAACCTAGCTCAAAACAGAACTCCCCTAAACGTACCATACTCTGGGGACTACACTGAACTTCATTAATTTTTTTTTTTTTTTGAGACAGAGCCTCAAGCTGTCCCCCTGGGTAGAGAGTGCCGTGGCATCACAGCTCACAGCAACCTCCAACTCCTGGGCTCAAGCGAGTCTCTTGCCTCCACCTTCCAAGTAGCTGGGACCACAGGCGCCCGCCACAACGCCCGGCTATCTTTTGGTTGCAGCCGTCGTCGTTTGGCGGGTCCAGGCTGGGGATTCGAACCCGCCACCTTAGGTGTACGTGGCTGGCGCCTTAACTTCATTCATTCTTTATCTAGGACCATCCTGAAACTCGTTTTCTTTCACACTTTTTTGTTGCCCTTCACATATTTTTTTGTATGGCGCTTGATCACGGTTTAACACCAAGTGGCTTCTGACCTAACAATTTCCTTGAGCCCTAGATGATTGCTGTTTAAGGCAGCTTAAGAAGCCTCAGCAGCTGGCTGGCTCAGCAGCATCTAAAGCCACTGCCACCTGATCATCCCTCATCACCTAGTCATCCCTTGTATCGAGTCGAGGGCAAAGCTCTGCCAATCCCCTAGACCCCACCTATCGTCCACTTGTAGAGCAGGCCCAGCTCGGCAGCCCCTGGAAGTTCCTGTCCTTTAACGACCAGAGAACACTGCAAGAATGTTTTTTGCTGTGGTTTGGAGAATGTGAACTGCAGACCCCACCTGACCAACCACGCTGCTGCTGCTGGCTGTCCCCTGCCAAGCAAGGGTTGCCAGTGAGGAGGTAGCACTCTTCCCTTGCATCTGTCATCCCTTCCGACTTTCTTAATGGGAAGGCTATCATTTGAATACCTGTATGTCAGGCCCCATCAGGCATCGAATAACCTAACCCTTAAAATTACACAGCCCACCTCACTGATAAGGAAGCCAGGTTCAGAGGGTGTGAGCCTCCAACCTAAGGGAGGTGACTCAGACACACACAATTGGAACCCCACACTGCTGAAAGACAGGAATGAAGCCTACTAGTCCCCCATTCAGGAGGCCAGGAAAGAGCAGCAGCAACTTAAAACCTTTACCCCAAATCCTTTTATTTTCCATAATGACTTAGAAACTAGTATTTATACAAGCCCAACTCCCTGAGGGACCAGAGATCTTGTCTTGCAAAACAGCAAATACAAGACTGGGAAAAGGCAGTGAGTACACTAGAAATGGGTAGGTTACATCTGATTTCTCACGTTTGGGGTTCAGCTTTGCTTTCAGGAGAGCTTCAGGGTGAGAAAATAGAGTTTTTGGCCTCTAATATCTGGGGAAAGGGAGGGAGCTCTGGAGGCGCAGAAAACCCTGTCCAGCCTGGGCAAGGCTGGAGTTGCACCCCGGGAGGGCTCAGAGTGTTAGCCCCCGCTCCTTGAACAGATGCTTTAGAGCCTCTTCAAGTTGCCGGTTTGTTCCCTGAAGCCCCTTCACTACCTGTGCTGCCCACTCGAAGTATTCCTGGACTCGATGTTCTGACCATCCTGCATAAGAGTGAACAGAAACCTATTCATGTCATGACAAAGACAGCACTGCTTTTTGCCCACTTTCTGGAGGGCTTGGTGCAGGGCCATGAGATGAGCTCCCGAAAACTTCCCCTTGGTCTAGCTACTGTATTTTTACCTTATGAAAGATCAAAGAATGGTCTAGTACAGGTGTCCTCAAACTAGGGCCTGCGGGCCACATGCAGCCCACCTAGGACATTTATCCGGCCAGCTGGGTGTTTTTGCTGCCGCTGCCTGTCCTGCTTAGCAGTCAACTCGTCCCAGGGCCTGCAATCTGGCCCTCCAACGGTCTGAGAGACTGTGAACTGGCCCCCTGTTTAAAAAGTTTGAGGACCTCTGGTAGGATTAATTTGGAGAAGGAGCAAAACTGCCCAGGCTCTTTTCAGAACTGACCAACCTGTGTCTTCAGAAGGTGGATATACTCCCTTTCCCCCAGAGCTGACTGGAGAGCATACCCTCTGGGGTGCAGCGGTTCAGGTCCCTCAGGTTGTACAGCTTGTCTGCCAGCTTCACCAGTTTAGCACCTGGGCTGCTGTGGGGCGCCCGCTCCACTTGCAGCCGCTTTCTCTCCATCTTGGGTAGAGTCTTGTCATCGGTAACCTCCTCCACCAGGCACCGCACCTGTGCCCCAAAGTGCAGCTCTACCTCATCCAGGGTGGTGTCTGTGTCTTCCACAGTATCATGAAGCAGGGCTGCCTGGGGACAGGCTTACACTTAGCCCTGAGACACCAGTCACAAGGTGCCCACTGCTGAATGAGGCCCCTGATCTCCACCCCAGCCTCCTGGCAGAGAAGGAGAAGTTACCTGTAACACCACAATGTCAGTGATTCCTGCCTCATGGGTTAGGATGCGAGCCACACCTGAAGGGGCAAGGAGGAAGTCAGATGGGAGGGTCCCCAAGGCGGAGTGTTTGAGTTTGGAGAGACAAATGTGGCCCCTCACTAACTGGGTGGCCTTCGCCAAGTCCCTTACCCTCTTAAAAGTGTAAACTGTACCAAGGAAACAATGGTGCCTACTGCCCCGGGTAGCTGTGAGGCCTACACGGAAAATGGCACAAAGCTGGTACAATGGCACAAGCTGGTACGCGCGCCCTCCGCGTTCCCCCCGCCAAGAGCCACGGCGGTTTCTCCCGGCCCGCGCCCACCGATGGGGTGGTTGATGTAGGGGGTCCCCTCTGGGTCCTTTCGCCGCTGCTGTCGGTGCTTGCGAGCCGCGAAGTCTGCAGCCTCCAGCAGCTGTGCCACTTCAGAGCCCATGGCTCGGGTGGAGGGGGCACCTGCGACCGTGGGAGCGCGGGTGGAGCGGCCACAGCGCCCCTGGCGCCCGGGAGGCCCGGAGTAAACCTGCTGATCTGGGGCTGGCACAGGCGGAGAAGCCGACGTCCCGGGCCCAGAGAGTAAGGCGGCGCCGGGTTCAGCTGCTCTGCGGGGGCAGGGGAAGAACGTAAACTGGCCCTCTGGGAGCCCAGTATGTGGCGAGGGGGTAGACAGACAAGAAATAAGGTAGTGACCTCATGGCGTGCTGAGGACTGGGTCGGAAGGCACAGGGCACTGGGGGACCGCCGACAAAGTAAATTCACCTAGACTCAGAGCCACAGACAGCTTCTCCCAGGAGGGGCCTCTCTGCCATTGAAAAGGTAATGTTTGAGGGCCAGGTGCCAGTGGCTCACGCCTGTAATCCCAGCGCTCTGGGAGGCCAAGGCAGGAGGATTGTCTGAGCTTGGGAGTTCCAGACCAACTTGAGCAAGAGCAAGACCCGTCTCTACTAAAAATAGAAAAAATTAGCAGAGGCTCTGCTCCTGTGGCTCAGCGACTAGGGCACCAGCCACATACACCAAGGCTGGTTGGTTCGAATCCAGCCTCCACCCGCCAGACAACAATAACAACTACAACCAAAAAATAGCCAGGCTGTGTGGCATGTGCCTGTAGTTCCAGCTACTTGGGAAGCTGAGGCAAGAGAATTGCTTAGGCCCAAGAGTTTGAGGTTGTTGTGAGCTGTGATGCCATGGCACTGTACTGAAGGTGACATAGTGAGACTGTGTCTCAAAAAAAAAAAAAAAAAAAAGAGGGCGGCACCTGTGGCTCAGTGGCTAGGGCCATGTCCCCATATACGGAGGGTGATGCTTCAAACCCAGCCCCACCAAACTGCAAAAAAAAATAGCCAGCAGTGCCTGTAGTCCCAGCTACTCAGGAGGCTGAGTCAAGAGACTTGCCTAAGGCTCAGCGCCTATAGCTCAACCGGCTAAGGCGCCAGCCACGTACACCTAAGGTGGCGGGTTCGAATCTCCAGCCCGGACCGCCAAACAACAATGACGGCTGCAACCAAAAAATAGCCGGGCGTTGTGGCGGGCGCCTGTGGTCCCAGCTACTTGGGAGGCGGAGGCAGGAGACTCGCTTCAGCCCAGGAGTTGGAGGTTGCTGTGAGCTGTGATGCCACGGCACTCTACCCAGGGGGACAGCTTGAGGCTCTGTCTCAAAAAAAAAAAAAAAGAAATATATACTATCATACCGTGATTTATTGCATGAAAGTTTATAATCTGTCTGTACCAAAAGGATTCTGATTTCAACTACATTATATATTCTAATTTCTGTGGCTTCTCCCAAATTATTTGTATTAAGATAGTTTTTAAAACTTGGAATAGTGATTTCAAATTTCAGCTGAAAAAAACTAGTCCCCAATTCAACACACCCCTGTGTGGTACACGGGTCAGTTTTTTCATGAGTTTACTTGTCTGGAAAGCTTACAAAAAAAAAAAAATAATAACAGACAACAAATAAGTCCCACAACATTTTGCTGAGTCAAATTGCATTCCATTTGACACTGTTCTATCTTTAAAAGACAGAGCAGGTATTTTAGGATGACACATCTCTTATTACAGGGTATGAAACGGGACTGTCTCCTATCAATAACACAAAATGAATGTAATCACAAAAGAATAAAAGAAAACAGGAAATTCCCACCTCCTTTGGCCACAGCAACAGAGAAACACTTGTCATTTCTGGTCCAGCCTCAGTCTGTGCGCAAGCAGTCTCTCCAAGTTTGATGGCATTTGCGTGAGCCTTTTCCAAAGAAAACAGAGCTTCATTTCCTCACCCTGACAATACCATCCAGCCACGTTAAAGAAGTTCTACCCTACACCACAGACAGGAGCTAACAATACCACAACTCCCCCGAATTACAGGGAAGCATGACCCTTAAGAGGGGGGCTTGTCAAACTGAGCTCTGGTGACATGTGGGGTCCCTGGGACTCTCTGTTGAGGGGTACCTGGTGCATAGCAGGTGTACACAAGCTTCGCTGGCTCCACCCAGCAGACTGGAGGCAGCAGTGATAGCTAAAGACGGCTCCAGGTGCTGTCAAAATATTCCCTAACAGGCAACACTGCCCTTGGTTGACAATAACAGCCACAAGTAGAAAGGTAACAGACAAGACGCAGGATAAGGCTCCGCGCTATAGCTCAACCGGCTAAGGCACCAGCCACGTACACCTAAGGTGGTGGGTTCGAATCCCCAGCCCGGACCCGCCAAACAACAATGACGGCTGCAACCAAAAAAATTGCCGGGCGTTATGGCAGGCACCTGTGGTCCCAGCTACTTGGGAGGCGGAGGCAAGAGACTCGCTTGAGCCCAGGAGTTGGGAGGTTGCTGTGAGCTGTAATGCCACGACACTCTACCCAGGGGGATAGCTTGAGGCTCTGTCTCAAAAAAAAAAAAAAAAAAGATGCAGGATAAACCAGATATAATGACTAGATTAGTTTCAGCAGAGTACATTGGCTAGGGAAGATAGATGATAGAAAAAATAGGGGACAGATAAATATAGATAGATGATGGGTATGATTGATCAACAAGATAAATTAGAGTGGATAGTTGATGGATAGATGACAGTTATGATGGAAAAATGAAGATGGAGTGGAGACAGAATTGATAGATTATAGAGGAGTTATGATTGACAGGTGACAGTTATGATTGATAGCTGACCTTTCTAATGCCGCAACCCTTTAATACAGTTCCTCATGTTGTGGCAACCCCCACCCATACAATTATTTTCATACACCTGTATTTGTACGGGGTATATGTGATGGGGTTAGGCGATCTCTGTGAAAGGCTCATTAGACCCCTAAAGGGGTCACAACCCACAGGTTGAGAACTGCTGGTCTAGACGATACAAAGATAAAACAGACAGGTTAGATCAGGGGTCCTCAAACTTTTTAAACACAGGGCCAGTTCGCTGTCCCTCAGACTGTTGGAGGGCTGGACTGCAGGTCCTGGGATGAGTCAGCTACTAAGCAGGACAGAAAGCAGCTGCAAATACTAGGTGGGTCAGATTAATGTCCTAGGCAGACTTCACGTGGCCCAAAGGCCATAGTTTGAGGACGCCTGGGTTAGATCAATACATTAGATGGACCATATTTGATTAGATGATAGAATAGGTAGATAAACATATATAGATGATATATGTGATATATTTATAATATACATGATGTATTTATACAAATGTATAAATTAAGAGCAGGTAGATGATAAGTAGATTCATGACAGATGATTGATAAATATTCATGCACATGTACATGATGGCTGGATGGATGATACGGAGGATAGATGATTGACAGATAAACAGATGCTATTAGAAGATGGATAGGCTCAGCGCCTATAGCTCAACCGGCTAAGGCGCCAGCCACGTACACCTAAGGTGGCGGGTTCGAATCCCCAGTCCGGACCAGCCAAACAACAATGACGGCTGCAACCAAAAAATAGCCAGACATTGTAGCAGGTGCCTGTGGTCCCAGCTACTTGGGAGGCTGAGGCAAGAGACTCGCTTGAGCCCAGGAGTTGGAGGTTGCTGTGAGCTATAATGCCACAGCACTCTACCCAGGGGGACAGCTTGAGGCTCTGTCTCATAAAAAAAAAAAAAAAGAAGATGGATAGTCAGATGGCAGATGGTGGATGGATACATTAAAATATAGATTATAGAGATAGAAAAGATAACACAGAAAGATAGATGATAAACAGATGGATGGATAAATAGATCTATGAAAGATGGATGGACAGGTGAACAGATGGATGGACAGACAGGTGAATAGATGGATGGATGGACAGGTGAATAGATGGATGGACGGACAGGTGAATAGATGGATGGACAGACAGGTGAATAGATGGATGGACGGACAGGTGAATAGATGGATGGACGGACAGGTGAATAGATGGATGGATAGACAGGTGAATAGATGGATGGATAGACAGGTGAATAGATGGATGGATAGAGAGGTGAATAGATGGATGGACAGACAGGTGAATAGATGGATAGACAGGTGAATAGATGGATGGATAGACAGGTGAACGGATGGATGGATAGACAGGTGAATAGATGGATGGATAGACAGGTGAATAGATGGATGGATAGACAGGTGAATAGATGGATGGATGGACAGGTGAATGGATTGATAGACAGGTGAATAGATGGATGGATAGACAGGTGAACGGATGGATGGATAGACAGGTGAATAGATGGATGGACAGACAGGTGAATAGATGGATAGACAGGTGAATAGATGGATGGACAGGTGAATAGATGGATGGATAGACAGGTGAATAGATGGATGGACAGACAGGTGAATAGATGGATGGATAGACAGGTGAATAGATGGATGGATGGACAGGTGAATAGATGGATGGATAGACAGGTGAATAGATGGATGGATAGACAGGTGAACGGATGGATGGATAGACAGGTGAATAGATGGATGGATAGACAGGTGAATAGATG
>CAUYTI010031837.1:0-35666 GCA_963575145.1 Galago senegalensis | reverse complement strand
CTCCCTAGTAGCTGGGACTACAGGCATCCCCCACAATGCCCAGCTATTTTTTTGTCGCAGTTGTCATTATTGTTTTAGCAGGCCCGGGCCAGTTTCGAACCCACTGAGCAATGGGTGCCAAGTCCAATTCTTCTTTTTTTTGAGACAGAGCCTCAAGCTTTCCCCCTGGGTAGAGTGCTGTGGCGTTACAGCTCACAGCAACCTCCAACTCCTGGGCTCAAGCGAGTCTCTTGCCTCCGCCTCCCAAGTAGCTGGGACCACAGGCGCCCGCCACAATGCCCCGCTATTTTTTGGTTGCAGCCATCATTGTTGTTTGGCGGTCCGGGCTGGGGATTCGAACCCGCCACCTTAGGTGTACGTGGCTGACACCTTAGCCGGTTGAGCTATAGGCGCTGAGCCCAATTCTTCTTTTAATAAAATTTCCCCATGGCCTCAAGACATGTGTTAAAAGTAGAACTTCTCAGGTTGGATGGAGAGTGAAGAGCTTAAACCTCTCTTTGCCTTCTTTTATGGCAGAGGGCCCTGAAATGCAGCCACAATTTGAAAACCAGCGATGTTTTCTGTGTCCTACCCACTCTACACCCTGAGGTTTGAACAGGCTAAAACATCTGCCCCTGTAAGGGTCACTTACTCAGCTGGACTGGGACTTAAAGTTCCCACCCCAAACCCCAGGATAGATTAGTGGCCAACTCCTTCCCTCTGATATTGAGTCCTACCTTCTAGTAACAACTACACCACTTAGTGACTGGGACTGTGACCTTGAATGGGAGAGTTGATCTCTTTGAATTGTTGCTCTCTTATCTTAGAATAAGAACAATGTTGGGAAATATTAAAAAGGGCAAAGGAAGAATAGATCTTCTATAGAACAAAACCTTTGTTTTGACAAAGTCAGTTTTGACAAAACTGACTCCAGGCAAAATCTTCCAGAAATCACCTTCAAGTATAGAAAATGGAATGGAACAAAAGCATTAACAAGGGACTTCACAGCAAGCAAACTCTTAGACCTACTGTCCCTCTGGGCGTCTACACGGGCCTGGCCCTTAAATACAGAACAGAGTCCCTGAGTTAGAATAATGTGTGTTTTACTACGGCTGTACTTTCCAGAATTTTCTGCCAAAGTCCCTTTATCAGCAGAGAAATTGGTGTGTATCACCCGTCTCCCTCTACCACCCTCTCTCATCTATAATTTGATGTCACTAGTGGTCAACATAAAACAATAATTGGAGTCCCCTATTTTATGTAAGCATGCACAATCTATTGTGTCACTTGTATTTGCCTTTCTTTTGTGTTTAAAATTATGAATTAGGCTCGGCACCTGTGGCTCAAGTGGCTAAGGCACCAGCCACATACACCTAAGGTGGCAGGTTCGAATCCCCAGCCTGGGCCCACCAAACAACAATGATGGCTGCAACCAAAAAATGGCCAGGTGTTGTGGCAGCCGCCTGTAGTCCCAGCTACTTGGGAGGCTGAGGCAGGAGACTCGCTTGAGCGCAGGAGTTGGAGGTTGCTGTGAGCTGTGAGGCCACGGCACTCTACCCAGGGGGTTAGCTTGAGGCTCTGTCTCAAAAAAATAAAAAATAAAAAAAAATAAAATTATGAATTAATTTTAATAAAAATTAATGAATATCTACTTAGATCTGCCAAGTGTTAGAGCAGGACATGGGGAAAGGGGAAGAGGGAGACATAAATACACATCATTCTAAAATATCTTTTAATTAGATAATCAAATAATGGACCATGTAGACCAGAGGATGGTACAAACATCTTCTCATTGGAGTCACCATTTTGTCCATGCTAATTTCACCTACCTTGAGCACCCAGGAGTCCCCCTCTGTGTTTTCCTTTGATCCAATGAATTGCTACGTGTTGGCAGTAAATTAATATTTTCTAAGGAAATCACCCTTCTTTATATTAACATCCTTGCCATAAACCCTTTTTTTTTCTTTACCATGTCCCATAGAGCAAAATCAATACAACGATATTTCATTGTGGATTTAATTTGAATTTCCCCAAAGACCAACGTTTGATATTTTTCGTGTGCTTAGTGCTATTTATAACAGTTTTGGTGCTACTTTGTCCATTATTTTATCAGAATATTGGTTTGATTGCAGTTAAAAGAGTGCTTTTTGTATTCTGGATAAAAGTCCTTTACCATGCATCTGTTTTTTTAAATATCTGTTTTTTTAAATATTTTTCCCAGTGTGACTGGGCTTTTCATTTCTTGACATCTTTTGAAGAGCAGAACTTCTACATTTTGAGGCCTAATTTATCAATTTTCCTTCTATGATTCATAATTTTCTATCCTAGAACTTTTTTTTTTTTTTTTGCCTAATCAAGATCACAAGGGTTTTTAGTCTAAGGTTTCCTATAGAAGTCTTGTGGTTTTAGATTTTTCATTTAGGTACATGATTTGTTCAGAGTTCATTTTTGTGTATGGTCAAAATCCATTTGTGTTTCCAAGCGGATATCTAATTGTTTTACCACCATTTGCTGAAATAGCTGTTCTTTCTCCGTTAAAATAGTTTGGTTTCTTTGTTAAAAATCAATTGACCTTACATGTGCAATTCTATTTCTGGACTTGCTGTTCTGTTTCATCGACCCTTATGTGTATCCTTATGCCAATATCACATTGTCTTAATTACTTAGTTTTATGGTAAATTTTAAAATCCCTTAGCTTGAGCCCTTAATCTTTATTCTTTCACAACTTTGTTTTGGGCATTCTATCTATTCCCTTTAAGTTTTAAAATCATTACCTTGTCACTTATTACCAAAAAAAAAACTGTATTGGAATTTTTGTTTGGATTATATTGAATCTATAGATCACTTTAGTAGAGAATTAATAGTTTAGCAACAAGGAGTCTTCTGATACATGAGCACTGTACATATTTCCATTTGCTTAGATTAAATTAATATCCTTAACCATATTTTGTAAGTGTCCAGCTTACAAGTCTTATAGCTACTTTATTAGATTTATTTTAAATATTTCATGTCCTTGTTACCAGGAAGGGCACATTTTTTTTTTTCTTTTTGAGACAGACTCTCACTTTGTCACACTTAATAGAGTGCTATGGTGTCATAGCTCCCAGAAACCTCAAACTCTTGGGCTCAAGCAATCCCCTTGCCTCAGCCTCCTGAGTAGCTGGGACTATAGGCACCAATACATGGCTAGTTTTTCTATTTTTTTTTAATTTTTTTTATTGAATGATAACTATGTACATTAGTGCACTTCTGGGGTACAGTGTGGGGTTTTCACATGCAATCTGAAATACTTCCATCAAACTGGTCAACACAGCCTTCATGTCATTTTCTCAGTTATTAGTTTTTCTATTTTTAGTAGAGATGGAGTTTCACTCTTGCTCAGGCTGTTCTTGAACTCCTGAGCTCAAGGAATCCACGCATCTTGGCTTCCTGTAGTGCCACGATTACAGGAGTAAACTACCATGTTGAGCCCTGTGAAGGGTGCTTTTTTAAAATTTAAATTTCTAATGTTTCATTGCTAGTTTATAGGAAAATGCAGTTTGTTTTTGTTAACTTTGCATCTTGACTATTCACTAAATTCAGTTACTAGTTATAGTGAGTTTTTTCATTTTGGTAGTGGGTTTTTTGAATTTTCTTTATGGATTTAATGTCACCTGCAAATAAACACAGTTTTATGTTATTCGCTCAATCTGTCTTCCTTTTGGTTCTTCTCTTGCCTTGTTAAACTGTTCAGGATCTCCAGTGTGGTACTGAACAGGAGTCTGAGTTTTGTAAAGATAAATTCTTTGTCTTACCCTGTCTTAGGAAGGGATCATTTGGTCTTTTACTATTATGATGTCAGCCACAGGCTTGTGGTTGTTGTTGTTTAATAGATGCCTTTATAGGAGGCTGGGTGCAGGGGTTCACGCCTGGAATCCCAGCACTCTGGGAGGCTGAGGTGGGTAGATCCCTTGAGCTCAGGAGTTCAAGACCAGCCTAAGCAAGAGCGAGACCCTGTCTCTACTAAAAAATAAAATAAAATAAAAAATAAAGACTAGCTGAGCAATGTGGATGGGCACCTGTACTCCCAGTTACTCAGGAGACAGAGGCAAGAGAATCACTTGAGCCCAAGAGTTTCAGGTTTCTGTGAGCTGAACGGCACTCTACCAAGAGTGACAAAGTGAGATTGTCTCAAAAAAAGAAATCCATTAAAAAAAGTATGTTGAATTGATATCTTCTTTATTCTGCTCGGTGTTGTTAATTTTCATTTTTATTATAAACTCGCTTTATGTTAAAATTTATGCACGTAATATGCAAATATACTCTTATCAAAATGCAAATTAGTAAAAACTAACATTGTTAGGCACTTAACATATGTAGGCATTTTTAAAATTTCAAAATATTAAGGGGGTTGCAGGTGTTCCTGTTCCATGGATACACTGTGTACTGAAGGTCAGGGCTTTTAGTGCCTGTACCAGAACAGTGTACATTGTATCCAAAAGGTAAGTTTTTATCACTCACCCTTCTCCCATTCCCCTTTTTAGTTTCCAGAGTCCTTTACGTCTTTGTCCTGTGTGTACCCATCATTTAACTCCCACTTATTAATGAGAACATGGTACTTTGCTTAGGATAATAGTCTCCAAATTGTTGCAAAAGAGATTATTTCACTCCTTACTCCTTGCTCAGTAGTACTTGATGGTATATATATATATACATATATACCTCACATTTTGGGAGGGCGGGGCTGGGGTTGAACCCACCACTTCTGGTATATGGGGCCGGCGCCCTACTCCTTTGAGCCACGGGTGCCACCCTAATCTCACATTTTTTAATCCACTCATGAATTGATGGATTGATTCCACATCTTTGCAATTGTTAATTGTGCTGCAATAAACATTTAAGTACCAGCGTCTTTTTGATAAAATGACTTCTTTTCCTTTGAGTAGATAGCTGGTAGTGGGACCCCTAGGTCGAAAGGTAAGTCTGCCTTCATTCCTTTGAGGAATCTCTGCACCATTTTGCATAGAGGGTGTACTAATTTGCAGTCCCATCAACAGTGTATAAGTGGTCCTTTTTCTCTGCATCCATGTCAGCATCTATTGTTTTTTGACTTATTTTGTTGTTGTTGTTGTTGTTAGGGATTCATTGAGGGTGCAAGAAACCAGGTTACACTGATTGCATTTGTTAGGTAAAGTCCCTCTTATAATTGTGTCTTGCCCCCAAAAGGTGTGGCACACACGGAGACCCCCACCCCCCTCCTTCCTTCCCCCCTCTCTGTTCTTTCTTTCCTCCATCCCCCTCCCTCCTTCTCTTGTTTTTTGACTTTTTAATAATGGCCATTCTGATAGGAATAAGGTGGTTTCTCATCGTGGTTTGAATTCACATTTCTCTGATGACTGGTGATGTCAAGCATTTTTGCATGTGTGTTGACCATTTGTATCTCTTCTTTCGAAAAACTTCTGTTCATTTCTTCCATTCATCTCTTTTGCCCACTTTTTGGGGTGGCTTGTGTGTTTTTCTTGCTGATTTTTTCTTGAGTTCTTTGTAGGTTTGGGATAGTAGCCCTTTGTTGGATAGTTTGTGAATACTTCCCCCCATTCTGTAGGCTGTCTCTTTATTCACTTGACTGTTTCCTTTGCTGTGCAGAAGATATTTAGTTAAGTTTCATTTATTTGTTGATGTATTTGCCTTTGAGGTCTTAGTCATGAGTTCTTTGGCTAGATCTAAGAGTTTTTCCTATGTTTTCTTCTAGAATTTTTGTGGTTAAGTCTTTATTCCCTCTTGAATTAATTTTTGTATATGGCAAGAAATGGGGTTCTGTTTCATTTTCTACCTATATCCATGCAGTTTTTCCAGCACCATTTATTGAATAGTGTTCCCTAGCGTATGCTGCTGTCTGCTCTGTGGAAGGTCAGTTGGTTGTAGGTAAATGGTTTTATTTCTGGATTCTGGATTCTGTTTCATTGTTCTATGTCTCTACTTTCATACAAGTACCATGCTGTTTTGGTATTATGTTTTTATGGTATAATTTAATTTTTTTTTCTTACGGTATAATTTGAAGTCAGGTAATACGATGACTCTAGATTTGTTCTTTTTGCTTAAGATTGCTTTGGCTATTTGGGCTCTTTTTTAGTTCCACAAGAAGCTTAGTATTATTTTTTACAGGTCTATGAGATATGATTCTGGTATTTTGATGGAGCTTGCATTGAGTCTATAAATGCAGTATCGACATTTTAGCTGTGTTTATTCTACCAATCCATGAACGGGGGATGTTTTTCCATTTGTTTGTGTTATCTGTGATTTCTTTCATTAGCATTTTGTAGTTCTCCTTGTAGAGATCTTTAACTTCCTTGGTTAAATATATTCCTAAGTATTTTTTCATTGTTGGTAGCTATTATGAATGGTATTGAGTCTTTGTTATTAGTATATAAAAATGCTACTTATACATTGGTTTTAAAACCCGAGATTTTGCTGCATTTATTCATGAATCATGGAGTCTTTTGGAGAAGTCTTTGGGATTTGCTAGATACAAGATTATATCATCAGCAAACAGGGACAGTTTGATGTCCTCTTCTCCAATGTGGATGCCCTTTGTTTTGTTCTTTTGATACATATGTGGGCATTTTTAAAAGACTTTGTATGTAACACTTAACTCTCATAATAACTCTATGAGGTAGCTAATACTATTTGCACTTTGCTTGAGGAGACCAAGGTATAAAGAGGTTAAGTAACTTTCCCAGGCTGTCTCTAGAGGCAGAACTCTTTTTTACTTTTTTAACTTTTATTTTTTTTAATTAATCATAACTGTGTACATTAATGCATTTATGGGGTACAATGTGCTGATTTGACATACAATGTGGAAAGCTTACATCAAACTTGTCAACACAGCCATCACCTCATTCAGTCATTTATTTTTGTAAGACATTTATACTCTTGATAGTTTTAAAATGTACCATTGCATTGTGCACATTAGGTGAGGTCTCACCAAATCTCCTCCCTCCTCCCAGCCTCCCCCCTTCCCTCCACTTTCCCTCTTCTTCCCACCTTCTTTCTGGACTATAGTTTTGTTTCATTATTTGTATGAATGTGTGGGTAATTATATATTGGCTAATCTCTGTCTTACACTATTTTTTATCTATATAGAACAATATTGAATAAAAATATTTTGTCCTGTATGACTGGTACCTGAACAACCCTATGAGACAGTAACCTTTGGCCATTTGGTCTCTGATAACCAAAGGTCAGTTTTTGACATTTTTCTTTTGAGGCTTTATCTATTTGCACGTTCATGTATATGCATACATACCAGGTGTGAGTCTTAGTCCATGAAGTATGTAACTTTATTTTTCTATAACTGAGCTTGATTTGTCACAGTTTTTCTTACAGAAAAAATATAACCTTACTTATTCTCACCTCTCCCTGATACTTTCTTAGGGGTTTTGTCTAGATTCCACTGGTGACCCAGGAATTATGTCACAAGGTGCTATCATGGCCTCTACCCCCTGAGATACTCATGGCTCCATTTGATTCTTGGTTACTGATAGCAAGGGTGCTCCAGATCTGTGTCCCTTTTAGCTATGCCTTTATTGCTCAGCAGCACATTAGAAATTGTTCCACTCTTCCCAAACTACTCTTGGGCTGCAGCAGGAAACCAGGTGGCATTTCCAGTCAAAAGCACCTGCACCCTTCTGAAGCAGGGGCATCGTTCTTAAGGCCCTTACACTCAGGAAAGTAGATGGAGAGCCTGTCAGAGCATGCTGCTCTTGGATTCCTCAAATGCTGGTAGAGATTTTATCGTATGTATGGTCTTCTCCCCTTCACCTCTGACATGGGAATAAGCCGATGCAACTGATATATAGTCTATCTCCCTCCTTTCTTTGATGCTTTTATTCTCCTACCTCAGGGAAAATTTTGCTCTAACAGATCACATGTTCTTACCACGTCTTAAAGAGGTCAAAAGCCAAAACTTTACTCTCTCTTTTTTTTTTTTTTCTTTTTTTGAGACAGAGCCTCAAGCTGTTGCCCTGGGTAGAGTGATGTGGCATCACAGCTCATAGCAACCTCCAACTCCTGGGCTCAAGCAATTCTCCTGCCTCCACCTCCCAAGTAGCTGGGACTATAGGTGCCCACCACAATGCCTGGCTATTTTTTGGTTGCAGCCGTCATTGTTGTTTGGCGGGCCCCAGGCTGGATTTGAACACTCCAGCTCAGGTGTATGAGGCTGGTGCCTTAGCCGCTTGAGCCACAGGCGCCGAGCCCAAAACTTTAGTCTTTTAACATTGGTGGTCTGTCATATCATTTCTTCCTGCGGCAGTGAAGATGAGATGTCCCAGTTGCCCAGGCAGAGGGGAGGACAACAGGGAACAGAAATTATGCAGAAAATACCTTAACATTTCTCAAATACATACATCTCACAATACCATTCTACCATTCACATTCAAATATTTTATTTATAGCAGAGCTGTATGACAATGAGCTTGACTCTACCTCTAATTCTTGGGTGAGTTTTATTAATAGTTTGGCTGAGCCTGTCGGGGTGGTCTCTCCCTTTCTTCTGCTACTGTGATTAGTTTAATGATGCATCTACAGCCTAACATGGTCCAGACAGAACGATGGTCAAGAGTGTTATTCAGGTTGTGTGGAGGTACACTTTATCTCCCCAGTTCTAAGAGGATGCTGGTAGACCCGGATTTCTGCTTGCATACACTTTTTTAAGAGTAAAATTGTCAGAATGAACAGGAAGCTGACACTTGGAGAAGAATAAAACTCACCGTATTGAGGGGAACAATACCCAAGTCATGATTGTCCTGTAGTTGAAGCTTGAACTATCTGTGGAGTTTTCCGTGATTATGCCAATAAGTTATCTTTATTATTTAATCCAATTTACATAGGTTTTCCAATAATTGAATGTGCTGAATATCTTAATAGATATAGAAGTCTAGAAATGGAATTGCTGGATGTGTGGGGTGTGCTATCTACAATTTCGATTAGAAATTGCCCTTGGAAATACTTTGCCAATGCCTATTACTTCTAATTGAGTATTCTGACTTATCTACTTCTTTGTAATTAGATCAATGGTAAAAAGTATAAATCTTTTTCATCTTCGCAGATTTTCTGGGAGAAAATACAATGTAATTTCTCTTCACTCCTTTATTTTCTGTAACAGACTTAATCTTCTTAGAAGAAACCTAACTTAAATTTGCCAACTAATAGTAAATCAATATCTTTTGACTTAACACTATCTAATTTCAGGCAATTACCTATCCAATTTAAATTTTAACTCTTTCAGTGCTATTTTTTCTCTTTCTTCTATTTCGGCCACAAGACAAAACCTAGTAAATAAATGCTGACTGCATCCAAGCTCCACCATAGTTGGCTGATTTTTTTTCTTCTACTTTTTGTAGAGATGGGGTCTGGCTATGCTGCTCAGGCTGGTCTCAAACTTCTGATCTCAAGAGATTCTCCCACCTCAACTTCCCAAAAAGCTAAGATTATGGTATGAACCACCATACCCAGCCAACAGCGGTCTTAAAAATAATTTAATAAAATTCAACTTCTATTTATATAAGGCATGCATATTTCTCATTTGGTTTGATCCTAGGTATTTTCAGCTTGTTTGGTTTTTTTTAAACAATTTGCTTTTTGTGTTTTCAGTGTTTTTCTTTTCCTAGTGTATATCAGACTTTTTTTCTACTACATTTTCTAACTGCATAAAAAGATTATCGCTTTTCATGTTTGTGTTTGGCATTATTTCTTAGCTATATTATGAGCTCTGATTTTAAAATTCAGATTTTTTTGGTAAACAATCAAATTTATCTAAACCTAGTAAATCTTTATCTTGTCTTATCACATTGCTTCAGGTTTCAAGTTCACTGTTGAATTCAAAGTGATACTAGTGGAAGAACAGCCTTATTACTGAATGTAATTAGAAATAATTATGTTTCACCATTACATGTGATGACTGTGGCAGGATTCTTTGATATAATCTTCATCATATTACGGCAGCATCTTTTTACTTCCCACGAAACCTTTTATTATAATAAAAAATGGAAGTTGAATTTCACCAAATGCTTTTTTAAGTATTGGTAGAGATAACAACATATCATTGCCTTCCATGCTAAAGTAGTGACTCAGATTTACAGTAAGCACGTGTTCAACCCTCTCTGCATTTCGGAGGAAAACTCCCCTTTGTCATGAACTGTCACTCTATATACTACTGGCTTATTGAAAGAGTAGATGAGCTTAGGTTTGTGGTTTGAGTTTTTGGTAGGTATCCAACTCCAATCAAGTTATCTATTTTTTATTAACCTTAATCCACACATATGTAATCTGTAGTACACGTACATTCACAAAGCAGGTGTCAGAATTACATCAAACTGTAAAATTCTTAACTGTAAATGTCATTTATTATTTATTGTATTCAAGAGAAGTGAGAAATTATACTTCTATTTCCCCTATAGTCAACACGAGATACCAAGTATCCTATTAATGAGGGAACAGAGTGCCCTGAATTACCTCTTCATGCAACTGTCCTTTACCCCAATGGCCTTAGCTCTCTTCGTTGCCAAAATGGTTACTTAATTTCCCTTAAGACTGTGTCAATGTTAGAAATTCTATTATTGATTTGTCCAAGGGCTCAAGGATCCTAATCAATAATTCTTGGTTAGTAGCTCCGGCTACCTCCTCAAGAATAAAAGTTATTTTGATGGCTAGAAAGAAAATGGCCCGTGGAATGATATTTTGAAGAGTGTCCACTAGATGGTATTATGAGCCTATCAAAATTGCTTTAACTAGCCATTTATTCACCAGTTAAATACAAATTAGTTAAAGATATTAGTAAATGAAAGTTAATGATAATAGCATTATCTTTGAGAAAGATGTATATCCTCATTTGTTTGAATATAAGCTAAATATAAGAACAACGGTTCTCTAGCGCTCACTTGAAAGCAGTCCCCTCCGTAAGGAGAATAATTAAGACACAGCAGGACAGGACACACTCTCAGAACAACAAAAAGTCAGTGAGACACTTTATCAAGAAAACTGAACATATTTTTGTACTTAGTTTAATTACCTAACTTCTTTATGAGATAAGTGGATTCCAAAAGAACTTAGATAACCACATCAATGATAGAATTAAACATGGCTTTGAAAAAAAGCGAGGTAGGATGACAATGATTAGATAATTTTAGGTTTAATGCCAAGGGTTGCTTACTCTGTCACCTCTCTGATGTGGCCGTCAGAAATAGAATGCTTCCATGCATGGGATTTGGACAGTAATAACAAGTAATGATTATTCTCACGTTCATTCTTATGACAGGAATTAACTAAGAGGCAGGACTTTTTTTTTAAGAGCCAGAGTCTCCCTCTGTAGCTCAGGCTGGAATGCAGTGGCCCAATCATAGCTCACTGCAACTTCATGCTCAAGTGATCCTCCTGCCTCAGCCTCCTGAATAGCTGGGACTATAGGTACCAGTGTGCCCAGCTAATTTTTCATATTTTTTAAAATAGAAATGGGGTCTCACTATGTTTCCCAGGCTGGTCTAGAATTCCTGGCCTCAAGGGATCTTCTGCCTGGGCCTCCCAAAGTGCTGGGATTACAGGTATCAGCTGAGCCAGAACTTTTGCTGGGACACTGAAAGTAGCATTTACCCACTTGAAATGAATAGGCCGTACTCTCTAATAATCTCTTTAGTCCTCCACACATCCCTACCTTCTCCCACACATGTTTATTCCCTCTTATAGTATTTTAAAGAATGAAACATTTTGTGTCTCTTTACTCTCATGAAAGTGAGAATTTGGTGGCTTACATTGTTCAGAGTAAAACAGAGTAATCTGTGGAAGCCATTTGGGTGGGAATTCTGTCTCCAGCAGACACTTACAGTCTGCGGTAAGCACACCTCATGCCTTGTCATACTTTGAATGTTCTTGTTACAGGCTTGGGATGATTGCCTAATAGTTTCTTCAAAGGAATCTCTTCACGCTTACGAAGTAGGTTTTTCATCAGCAATTATTTTGTGATTCTTATAAATGGGATTGCCTACAAAAGGGAAAAATCACTTACCAATGGGAGTCTTGAGGGGAAAAAAGAAGGGAAAAAATACCCCCAAATCAAAATGTGCCGTCATCCCATTACCACTATCTAGACTGAGTCCAAAGCTCATAGATATCAGGAAACCCACGAGTATGAACACCACTTTCCCATGTTAAAATTTTAGCTTCAAACTTTTACCTCACAGTTTGGGGAATTCTGTCTTCTTGGTTAATTAGTAAATGGTTGACATTTTAAAACATTCCATTCTTCTGAAATCAATCAAAGTACAAGTTGAGAATTCTCAGTCGGGCTGTCTGCTTGTCAAGTGTTGAGTCATGCTGACTAAGGGGCTCAGGTTCACAGAGGTGGGGGAAGGATGCAGACGTCCAGGTCACAGGAATAGCAACCTCACCTTTCTGGGCCTTTGAGAGCTCTCCAGGGCTGTGTCAGATTCCTCACCAATGGGAGAGAGAGAAACTTGAACGGCCCCTTTTAATTCAGTGGTAGAAAAATGTTTGGAATGTTATTTGCGTTAACTGTGACCTCAGTTCAGTGCAACATGCCCGGGCAGGTGCAACGGGACCTGCCATCCCATAGCTAGAAGTCTGAAGGGTGTACTTGGAACATTTCAAATACAAAAATACTTACCCTGGGGTAATATTCTCACGGACACAAGGTGAGATTCTGAGGTGCTGTGGTGCATTTGCCCAAATCAACATTACAAAACGATCCACAATCAAATAAATGTTGACTTTTCTCAGAAGTGATAAATCTTGTCTTTTGAGAAGAGATTTGAGTTTTATAAACATCCACAATGTAGGTAGCTTGTGGGGGATGGAGAGAATCACCTAGAACTCACTGGGCCTGTGGCAAAAGGTGCAAGGTTGTTATTTGTGATACTGGCAACCTGCGCCTGTCTCCCAAAGTGGATATTCTGTGACAAAGAATGCAGCAATCTGGACAGTCACTTTCAGGGGCTTTGAAAAGACTCAGGACATCATAATTGGATGTAGGCGTTCAGCATGTTACATCTAAAGAACTGAGATTCTGAGTCACAGTCCATCGTGAAGAATCTCAAAGCTCATCTGAATTCATCCTATTGATTCTGCAACTTTGCAATTTTCTATGACATGTTCTTAGATTCTTTTTATTAAAGTAAAACTTGCTTGATTATTTGCATTATGGTAATTGGATTTGGCATATAGGACACAGGAGAGAAGAGGACTAAGAAGAAAGTGTTGTTAGATTAAGATCTCCTATGAGAACTGATTTAATCCAGGCTCTAACTGTGGAGACAGACTCGGAGGATTTGGACTGACACTGCAAAATGACGGAGATTTGGATTAGGTGGAAAGGAAAAGAGAATAAGTTTCTAGGGAAAACCTTGAGCCTTCTGCCCTGATGATCTCTAAGCTGGGAACGCAATGTACAGTAGAGCCTCCATAGTTGACCGCCTCCCTACACTGACCATCGCCCCACACTGACCATCACCCCACACTGACTACCTCCCTACACTGATCCCCCTCCCTACACTGATCATCTCCCTACACTGACCCCCTTCCCACACTGACTACCTCCCTACACTGATCCCCCTCCCTACACTGACACCATCAGTACGCTGACCCCCTCCTTACACTGATCATCTCCTTACACTGACCCCCTTCCCACACTGACTACCTCCCTACACCGATCCCCCTCCCTACACTGACACCATCACTACCCTGACCCCCTCCTTACACTGATCATCTCCCTACACTAACCCCCTCCCCATACTGACCACCTTCCTACGCTGACCACCTCCTTACACTGACCATCTTTCCACACTGACCCCCTTCCTACACTGACCACCTCCCTATGCTGACCTCCTCCCCACATTGACCCCCTCCCCACACTGACCCGCTTCCCACACTGACCACCTCCCTACACTGACCACCTCTCTGCACTGACCACCTCCTAACACTGACCACCTCCCTACACTGACCCCCTCCCTACACTGATCATCTCCCTACACTGACCACCACCCCACACTGACCACGTCCCTCCCCTGACCACCCTCCTGCATTGACCACCCTCCTACACTGACCACCTCCCCACACTGACCCTCTCCCTACACTGACCCTCTCCCCACACTGACCCCCTTCCCACATTGACTCCATCCCTACACTGCCCACCCCCCTACACTGACCACCTCCCTACACTGATCCTCTCCTTACACTGCCCACCTCCCTATACTGACCACCTCCTTAAGTTGACCTAATTTTCATAGACTGGACATGCACCACATGTACATATCCGTATGGTCAGCCTAGTTCCTTATGTTGACCACCTCTGTATGGTACCAGTTTGTTACAGTCCCGTGGGTGGCCAAGTTTGAGAGGGGGTCTGCGCAGTTATCTTTCTACAAGGACTTCAATGCTGTGATACCCAGTTTCAAGAGAAATAACTTCTTCACGGGCAAGTCACCACAGTCACTGTTTTTAAATTTCAAGCAGAGGCTGGAAGTTTATCAGTTTTGATCAAAATATGAGCAAACAATACCTGAGGAGAAATAAAAGAATGAGACCTTTCATTGATATTTGTAAATTCCATGGACTCATGATGTGGCTTTGAGCTGAGTTTCACCACATGAGCTGTGTGTGATAAGCTATATGTCACAGCTTTGGGATAAATGTGAATAGATTTCGAGTATGACGACATTGCAAATATTTATCTGACAATCCTCTACACCCGTGATTCTCAACCTTTTGGCACAGAGGGTGCCAAGAATGTATACCTGTTTCAAGAAAGGAAAAAATAATATTAAAATTGTAATACTCCAGTCACATTTGACTCTGAAATTACAAGAGGTGCTCACACATGACGTGTGTTCATCTTTTGTTATTGGTATGCGTGGAGTGTTGCGATTTTCATATAGTTTTTTCCCTTTCTTAAAACATGTATACATTTTTGGTGCCACTGCATGTGTGTGTGTATGTATAACTTTATTGTTTTCCTTTTTTATTTTTTTTTAAGATTAATAGGAGGGTACAAATGTTTGATTACAATGTTTGCATTTGCCAGGCCGAGTCCCTGGTGGAGCTGTGTCCCACATGAAGAACTTTCTTCTCACGGAAATGTTTCTATGAATGTGGACAAGAATTTCTTGCTCTATAATTTCGTAGTTCTCTTCTTATTCCAAATACCCTTCTGACACAGGAAATTAAGGTGACTAAAATGTTATTATCTTTCTCAGCCAAGGAAATGGGACCATTTACATTAAGGCTCCCTCTTCTCTACCAAGTCAACACCATGTGCCCCTCATTTTATCTTAAAGCAAACACCCTCTAGGAGCAGGAGTGAAGGGGCAGCTGGAAAAAGGCAGAGTGGAAAGAATCCTGATCACGGAAACCGGTGCCGCCTTAGACTTCAAACAGCTACCTGCCTTTGGGCAAATCGCACGGTCTCTGCGGGTTTCAGCTTTTTAAACTGTAAAACGTGGCGTTGAAGCAGAGGGTTTCGAGGACCCTGGCTTTCCTACCATTCCGCACATCAGAACCATCTAGAGGCTTTGAAGGAGCTGCCTTCCTTGACGCAAAGAGTGGTGATGCCTCCCCAGTGCCCAAACAGGACATGGCACTGAGTCACACTCGCCACGCTTTGTAAATAACAACACAGGACATCAGTTAGATGTGGATTACGGATAAAGGATGAATAGGTTTTGAGTATGATTACGCTGCAAATATTCATCTGATGATCCCACACAATAAACGATCAGTGTTCGGTTGTGGAATCAATGAGTATCCTCAAGCCTCCTCCGCTGATGAAAATTTCTGTAAAAGAATTCCAAGTTGTAGGGGTATACGTGTGTCTTAATGTGACATCACATGAAAATCTCTTATTTACTCTTTCTCCAAGCTTCACTAACCTCAACGGAAGCACTCTTCACCCTCTGAAAAGAACTGTTATATCAACTAGAATGCTCTAGGCATTCAAGTATACCCCAATTAACAAAGCTGAACGCACAAGGAGGTGTACGAGTTTACTTAACAAGAGCTCTGGTAAAGCCATCAAGGAACCAGTGTCCCCATCACCTTTCTTCTGGGAGACCCTCAGTACTTGGCTTTCACCCTTAGATTTGCCCTCTATGGTTCCAAAGTGACTGGTGTACGTCCATCTATCATGTCTTCACATTCATACATTCAGGGGAAAGACGAAAGAATAGTTTGGTATTGTGCCCTGTCTTTTTAACTAGAGGAAATATGGTTCCTAGGGCTTCCTACCCCAGAAGTCTTCCTCTTAGAACTTACCAGCCCAGATTGGGTCACATGCCCGTGCCCTCGAGCAAAGCTGCAATCCAAGTGCCAAATGTTTCCACTCTATCTCTTAGGTAACAAAGGGGGTGGTTGACTATTAAAAGCTGTGACAGCAACTGGATGTCATCCCTAACCTAGCACATCCAGGATAATCTTTTCCTTCCCAGTGGCACCAACACATGAGGGGCTTTGTGGCTGGTGCACTTCACAGCTTTTAGGAGGCTGTTTCTTTGAAAGCCTTTACACCTTAAACTCCCACTAAAAACAAGGAGACATCTATTGTACGGTGGCCCAACAGAGCTACCACTTAGTACACAGTTATATCCCTTTCTGCTCAGGAAAAAAGATTTGAAGAATCTTGAAATTCTTTGAAAAAAATTTGAAGAATCCCCTTTTCCTTGTACTATTATTCATCTCAGTTTTTCATGCCAAGAATATGGTACAAAATCCCACTGAGTCTATGCACAAAAACCCTCATTTCATAAGGGGCTCTGTCTCTCGAGTAGAATCCGTCCAAGTGTTCTTTCATTCTTAAGTAGACTCCTAGAGGGATGGCGATACAGATAATAATTTTCTTCTGATACTAACAGCTACTCAGGATTCTTACAGAGCTCTGAACCCTGGTTTCAACCCGCAGTCTCTTTGATTAGGGAACCCAGGGCAACGTGGTTAAGCAGTGCACCAGCGGCTTACCCAGCCCTAAGACCTACAAAATAGCTCCAATCCTGATTTTTACACCGTGTTAAATGCTTTTGTTCATGTAAGTGAAGTCTGTAACGGAGATAAATTCTTTCCCAGTGCTCCTAAAGCACAAATATTCATTGCATTTTCCCAGAGCTTATATAAAATTCCAAGTGGTATATAAAATATGTTTAAAATGCCACATTTGGAGAGAGAGGGGAAAAAAAAAAACCCTAGTGTTTAATGAATAGCTTTGGCTTACCAGACTCGGTGCTAAATGTCTGAGCTCTTTGGATTTATTTAATCTTGAAAACAATGTTTTGAGTTATTTTATAGGGTATTGACTCACCCAAGGTCATAGAATCTAATGAACATCAGAGACAGAATGAGAATTACTGCCAAAGATTACGTCTGCAAAGGGAGATATGTAGAGTTTTTGCAAATACGCTCTTGATAAGGGAGGTTTTTCTTAGGCTGTATCTCTGCCCGTCTATTAAAACAGAATTTCTGCTTAGGCTTGAGTTTCAGAGCAGGCTTCACACCCCAAATCGTGCTCACGATCGCGAGTCTGATACCCAATCAGACATTATGTTCTTGAGAACGCTTTGCTCATTTTCTCCTGCCCTGACAAGGACAGGCACATTCTCTGGTGCTCACTCCATCTCACATTCCGCGCATAGCAAATCAATCATTAATTATTCTCAGGAAGAGTGGTCAAAGTTCCCTTCCTTCTCTGGATGCTATGGCAGAACAGTGCAAAACAAACCCCAAGTCCTCAGTAAGGGCAGCAGCAGCTGATCCAGGTCCTGAATGTTACAGACCTCTCGATTCTATGCTGCGTCACCACCGTCCAAAGGTAAAGAAGAGGATGAGTGGGGATTTTTGTACCAAGGCAACAAGTCACTTTGGACCTCTCCTAACCTAACCAAGTAAATGTGAGTTGTAGCACAAAATGCCTTAGTCTCCAAATCTTAAGCTGTGTGCTAGCTCCTCAAAAAGGCTCTAAGGTACCTGTGAGAGTTTGTACTGGCCATTTGGGAAAAGGGATGGACTTTGGAGGAAGCCTTGAGAACACTCTGACGCTGAAGAAAATTCAGCAATGGATTCCCATGATCTCTGGGGAAAAGATGAAAGAAAAAACCCTAAAGGCAAAAAATTGGCTCGGCGCCTGTGGCTCAAGCAGCTAAGGCGCCAGCCACATACACCTAAGGTGGCAGGTTCAAATCCCCAGCCCGGGCCTGCCAAACAACAATGACGGCTGCAACCAAAAAATGGCCAGGCGTTGTGGCGGGTGCCTGTGGTCCCAGCTACTTGGGAGGCTGAGGCAGGAGACTCGCTTGAGCCCAGGAGTTGGAGTTTGCTGTGAGCTGTGATGTCACGGCACTCTACCCAGGGGGATAGCTTGAGGCTCCGTCTCAAAAAAAAAAAAAAAAAAAGACAAAAAATTAGTTCAGCAAAAAACACTGCTCAGAGCTTCTTTTTCTAAGTATGTGGGTTTTCACCTGCTTTCTAGTAATTTGGACATAGTAAGCTTTTAATGTGCTGTTAGAAAATGGTGGAAAATTCATTTATTGAACAGTCATCTGTTTAACAACTATTTACTCAATAATCCTTTGCTGAATACCACCTGTACCAGACATTGATGCAGGGAGGAATGAAATAGAATTGTGGGTTGGGATAGAAGATAGCAAACATCACAGCAGAGCCAGGCCCCAAAATTCGAGAAAAAAGATGAGTACAAACTCAAACATCCATTCTTTAGAGAGGCTCATGAATATCAATTGGTTTTTATACTGTGTCGCCACTTCTATACAAGCTCTCGGTGAGGCCCAAAGTCCTTGAAAATTCTGCTCACTGAACAAAAGTGTCTCGATTTCTTACACACTTAATGATGTGAAAAGAAACCGTGAGAAGTGGTTTCAAATAGAACTAAGAATTACATAGGGTATTAGAAAGTGCGATATTGGTTTTTAAAAATAATTCATGTCAAAGATCTCAGTCCAGGAGCATAAATTTCAACATCTCTTTGCTACCCTAAAGAGATGACTTCAGATTATAGCATTTAAAAAATTTAGCTCACTATGAGAACTGTAATCGTAACTTTCCCTTAGAGAAATATCTTTGGAAATCTAACTCAAGGCAAAAGAAAACTTCCACTAACAGTTCTCCAGCTTGGAGGAACCATCCTGAGCCACGCCCAGCATATCCGTCTTGGGCTATCTCTTGTTTATATCCAAGTGTCTGTGTTGTTGCTTACTCCAACTCCTGGCATTGCTGGAATTGCAGACCGGGTAGAAGCAGGGCAGGGCCGCCTGTACTTGGCACGGGTGGTAGGCTGACTCAGGCAACAGAAATCCTTCATGGTTTTCTTACTACTCATCCTGTTGGAGGGAATTTTCTCCAAGCTGAGAAAGTTCACTGAAAACTGGGCTTCTACCTTGGTTCATTACGGAGTCACCTTGGATTCTACAACTGAAAGAGAGAGATTCCCTAACGGCTCATGAAACCAGGAAGAAGGCTGTCGCAAAAAATGCTAACCGTGTGGCTTAACACTGGACATTAGATTACTCTAATACCAGACAACTGGTGGGAAGACTTTTAGTCTTCGCTCCAGGTTGGTACACAGAGTCTCAAGTAGTGCAGGTTAATCCATGACGTTTTTTAAAAAATGAACTTTTAGCTGAAACAGCTAGTAAACAGGATTCCTCTTTATAGAATCCTTTAAATTTGTTCGACATACCAAGGGACCCTACATGAAGGAACCACGAGGAGTCTCAGTGCGTCTAGATTGCTGTGTTGCACCCCCAGGACACAACTGAAATATTTCGTTGTCTTGTCAAAGATTCCCCTTACCTTTTATTTATCTGCTAGTCTAACCTCTTGTCAATTTATTCAAAGAATGTAGGGATCATTCCTGCTCCTTCAATATTATGTAAATCTGTAACATTTATAAAATGAAAACCACAGGGCTGGCTGGACTTGCATTGTAATAAACCTTTGTCTTATAAAAAAGATGAATGCAGTCTCTCTCTCTGGTTTAAAGCAGAACATCTAATACCTTTTAAGGATTCTGGAAAAGAGGTATTGCCATTTTTTTTAATTTCAGGTTGCTAGGAGGGTACATACAATTAGGTGACACTGTTTGCGTCTGTAAGGTCAAGTCTTTATTGTAGTTGAGTCTTTCATGGAAGAAGTCTGCCATATACCCCACATTATACCACTTAGGTGGGGACTTATGACATATACCACAGTTTATTATTCTATTCTTAAGTCGATGGGTTGCATCTGTTGTTAGATGCCTTGGGATTTTTCTCATGCCATCTGCAAGTGGAGTCCAATTTTTTTCCTTCTTCTTTCACTTTTTATGTGGTTTTGGTTTCCCTCGTTTATTTGTCTTTGTTCTTATTTTATTGTTTTGCACTCGGTTTTCACGGCCGTTGCTCACAGAGGATAACCCAGCCCTTCATTAAAACCTGTTCTCGAGGGGAAGGAGAGGAGGGACGCAAACACAGCAGGCACGCAGGGGGCAGGAGGGCTGACAAGATATTTTGCAAGAAGCTGTATGCGGTGGGGGTTTAGTTTGTTTTTGAATTTCCTAAGAAATTTAGCAGAGATCTCAAACTGTTGATCATCGAGGGGCAGGAGAATAGCTGATTGAATAGAAGAAATGAAGATGCTATGAAGGTGAATAGTTCTAGAAGCAAGGCTGAGTTTTATCCTGGCTCTGCCGCTGCTCGTGGGGGTCAGTCATGCTGAGCTCCTTTTGAGCTAATTGGAAGGAAGGAGAAAACGAATTAGAGATGCGAAGGAACTGAATTAGTGGTGGCTGGAATACACAGCCTACAGGACTATTAGTGATTTCCAAGCCAGCAGGCCCAGGTCAGCCACAGGCAGACGTGTGGATCCGATCCCACTTCCGCCTCCTCCGTGTGCCCGCTGCAGGTGGGGAAGCGGCTCAGCCCCCGTCTCGACTTCTGTGCCCGCTGCCTTCTCCAATGGCATCATCCTGGTTTCCCAAACACCCTTTTTCCTTCTTCTGCCTTACAAAAGCTCTCAAAAAAGATCTAGATCCTTCTTTGTGTTTATTCTCCCCTGTCCCCACACCCTGATCATTATTACGTTTTAACAAGATGGGCCTGAAGCTGTCGGAAGTCCCAAACTCGTGAAAGCACAAGTGCCACAGCAGGGCAAGTGAAGGGAGGACCACCACGGACCGCGTGGGGCCTGGGCTTGTTAATCCCAGTAAGATCCAAAACAGGGTTTATATCCTCATTGTAGAGGGGAGGACTGAGCTCAGGAGGTGAAGCATCTAATTAAGATCCTATAAAAATGAATTTGAGAATGAATTTGAACTTCAGTCTGAGATTTAAATAAAGGCTTTTTTTTATCACCTTCCTCTGACTCTTCAACATTACTGAATATACTTCTACTGTGTAATAGATTTGACTCTATAATACTAGATTGCATATTTCTTGTTTTCTGGAGATTATTCACCTTTATATTCTCAGCCCCTAGCATGGAGTGTGGCAAATACTGTGTTTCCCCCCAAATAATACCTACCCCCCAAATAAGCCCTAGTAGGATTTCTATGCATTTGTTAAATATAAGCTCTGTCCTGATATAAGACCTAGTGATGGGCGTGGCTATACAGCATATCTGCATAGCCACGCCCTGCATTTCAGTGCAGAGAGGAAGACATCCTCTGAAAATAAGCTCTAGTGTGTCTTCTTGAGAACAAATAAATATAAGACAGTGTCTTATTTTGGGGGAAACACAGTAGTCGGGACTTGATGCCGGCTTGTCTAATTGACTTAGAATTTATTTAATTTATTCATTAAACAAGTATCTTTTTCTTAGTGGTTAAGCATACACATCAGGGGTGGGGTCAGGGAAGTCAATGCCAATTTGCTGCACACAGTGATACAAGCCACAGTAGAGGAGTGATTAAGGCTTTAAGAAACACAAAGAAGGGTCACCTAACCAGGCCTGAGAAGGCAACACACGCTCTCTGCAGAAGAGCTATGTTGGCACCAAATGTGAAGAATGACGCAAAGAAAGGATGACAGAGGAGGCAGGTATGTACAACATCAAAACAGGATCACACACCTAAGAAAATGCAAATAGCTCAGTACGGTTGGGACGTGGGGTGTGACAGGTGGGATGACAGAGAATGCAATGGGCAACCACCATAGGAAGATCACTATGTTCTGCTGAGACTTTACCCTTCAAGAGCCACAAAAGGCACTCAACAGATGGAAGGCTCAGACTTGTAATTCAGAAAGAACTTTCTGGCTTTGCGGAAAGCGATTGGAGGTGTACAACATCATAATAGGGCATAATTGCTGGTTCTGGGTGAGGCTGATGGTGATCTAATCAAAGAGTGTGGGATTAGGGAAAGTGGGTAGACGTGAGAGATAATACAATAAAATGAATGGAATCGAGCACTGATGAACTTGTGGAGAAGGGACGGAGGAAAGGATGAGGATGATTCTTAGATTTGAAGTTCGGGAAAATGGGAGATGGTCATGTTCATCTCTCTCCAACCCAGGTGAAGGATCCCTCTGCAGACAGAAGAACGTCTCTGATGAAATCTTCCCAGACGCTTTCCTGGAGCGCCACATCCATCAGATTTCACTAAATCATCATGTGCCTCCTAACTAATTTGCTCCATGTGTTGGTAAAACTCATTTCCTGAGTCAGCGGGGCTACGACCTCCGGCGTCTCACTGGTCCCTCGTCTCCTCAGCCTTCCTCTCTCTTCAGTTAGTCATTCAGGCCTGTTATCATGCCGGAGCAGTGTCTCAAGCTCCATGCCTCCATCGCTTCATGCCTCAACTATTTCCTAAGCTAGCATAATTTCCCAACTGGTCTCCTCACCTCCAGCGGCTCCCCAGGGCTCTCCGTCTGGCACCCCGTGACCCCAGCGGTTTTCTCTAAACACTGCTGTCATCACCTCTCTCCCTCCAGCTGATTCTGTGTCTTCTCCTCGGGCCAGAGGAGTTACTCACCAGCTTTCCGGCATGAGTTTCCACCCAGGGAAACTCTGCTTGGAATGTGACTGTCTTCTGATGTTCTCCCCGGCCGTCATTAAATTCTCTCCATCCTGCTGGGCTCAGCCTCAGCCTCCACAAACCTTTCATGACCGTCCACAACAATCTCTCCTGTTCCTGAAATCATCCTGCGCATGATGCCAATTTAGTGCACTTCCCTGTGTAAGGCTCACCTTCCTGTCCCAGCCAGGGGCTCCCTGGTTCCCGTCGCTGTTGATTCTTGCTGCCAGTTGTCCTTGTAACTGGAGACAGGTTATGCCACTGTGATGGGCATTCGTCCTCTGCATTTGGGATTCCCTTACTGGTCTAGGTCCCTGCCCAGTGACTTAGAATGGCCTACGTTATATGCCAGAATCACACCTCCTTCTGGTTCATATTCCCACACTCAGCCGCTCTTCCTCAAGCATGTGGCTGGCTCTGAGTGACTAGGTCTGGAGATCCATGATGGTGGCCAGGCATGGTGCAAATCAGCTGTCCCTCCAGGAAACCCTTGTCCTTGTCACCAGCCCAGGTCCCTTCTGTCCTCTTATCTAGCTCTCCTGGGGAAGTCCTTTTTATTAATTAGTACATTTCTTCCCCAGAAAACACAGTGTCACAGCAAGGTTTATTTCAAGCGCTGTATATGTCTGGCAACAGTCCCCTCTCTCCCCCAGGAAGGAACACCTCTGTCCCCACTTTCACACAGTTCTTAGGCCAAGCGTGTGTCTTGGAGAGTGGACAGTGAACGACACGAGTGACCCTACCAGAGCAGAAGTGATTTACCTCAAAGTAACAGATGGTTAAAAACTTATTCAAAGGTGACACTTGTTTCCTTTTTAGGTGTCCGTACCAAATATTATTTTGTTTGTCCTCCCCTGCAACCTCAAATCCATTCTCCATTCTTCCAAGGACAGAGCGCGTCCCCAGGGAATGTCTGCCCAGGGCTTTTCATGGGTTGGGCTGAGCGTAGGGACACCTTCAGGAGACTGTGTCTGGGAAGAGAGAGGGGCCAAGTATTTATCCCCCACCACCTTCCCACCTCACTGCAGCTCCAGCAGTGGTGTGATCGTGTGGCTAAAGGACTTGCCAGGTGTCCCTCTGCCATCACTTCCACATTCCAGCCTCACGCCAACACTCCAGCCTCACTCCCAATCAAGCCTGACTCCCACTCTCCAGCCTCACTCCACTCTCCAGCCTCACTCCCGCTCTCCACCCTTGCTCCAACTCTCCAGCCTCATGCCCACTGTCCAGCCTCACTCCCAATCAAGCCTGACTCCCACTCTCCAGCCTCACTCCACTCTCCAGCCTCACTCCCGCTCTCCACCCTTGCTCCAACTCTCCAGCCTCATGCCCACTGTCCAGCCTGACTCCCACTGCCCAGCCTGACTCTCACTCTCCAGCCTCACGCCAACACTCCAGCCTCACTCCCAATCAAGCCTGACTCCCACTCTCCAGCCTCACTCCACTCTCCAGCCTCACTCCCGCTCTCCAGCCTCATGCCCACTGTCCAGCCTGACTCTCACTCTCCAGCCTCACTCCAACACTCCAGCCTCACTGCCACTCTCCAGCCTCCAATACCATCACTGCTTCTCTGTGTGTTTTCTAGCTCCAGGGTGGTGATAGGCTTCTGTTGTTACAAGTACCAGAATGCCTTAACTACCCTGATGGTTCTCTTCACCCTGTTTTGTCATTAAATTCTCTTTGGCTGACCTCCCTTCATCATGCCGTCTGTCTGCTGCATGGACCCTCATTCATGCAATGCCATCTCAGAGATCCACCCAGATTTATATTTGCCATTATAGGGGTGGATCTGGGCATATCTGTCTCTCCCACTATACCAAGAATGATGACTGCCACTACAAAGCCACATATTACCCTAGATTAAGAAGGATGTGAATGACCAGGACTCAGTTCTGAGGGGCCAATGCAGGGTATTGAGAAACCAGGCTTCTAGCCATGATCTCCATTTATTATTCTGATAATGATTATTATTAGGAGCCTTTGAAGGGCTCTAACTCATAATGAAAGATCAAGACTATGGTATTTTTTTCTTTTCTTTTCTTTCTTTCTTTTTTTCTTTTTGCAGTTTTTGGCCTGGGCCAGGTTTGAACCCACCACCTCCAGTGTATGGGGCTGGTGCCCTACTCCTTTGAGCCACAGGCACCGCCCTAACACTCTGGTAGTTTTTCCTCTGACAGAGGTGGGACAGTGACTAGATTCAGCACTCTAAAACCCAGCATAATGTGTCCTCATCTTCCAGCTTCAAAATTCCAGGACGTTGTGACTCATCACCCTTATCTCTGAATCCAGTGGGTTTGCCGCTGTCCTGGAGACTGACTCTGAAAGGAGTTATTCCAAGTGGGCTGATGCATAAACACTGCTACCTTCAGAGTAACTCAGAGACAATTTGTCTGCTGGGCTTCTTTCTACTAGATATCAAGGCTAACATTTGTTCTCAGAACGAAAGGGCCCCTTGTCATCTGCCAGCATCCTGCTTTGTTGACTGTTGAAGGCCTTGGTGATTCTTGTTCCCATGATCTTGTCTCTACATATCTCCTTCCTGAAGAAACTTCTAACAAATTTCCAAGGTGTTTTAGCTGCCAGTCTTACACAATCGTACTCCTACATTAAGAGACCAAGTTGCTACTCTTTGCTTCTTAATGTGTCTTCCCAACTAGAGAAAAAGAGGAAGAAGGGATTTCAGGGCCCGTTACCTCAGAATGTACTGGAACTGTCTCTCGGGGAAGGATTTTTTTTTTTATCCAAATGTGAAGCTGCAGGGTCCACAAGGGCCAACACATCCAGATTTGAAGCAACAGTTTCCAAAGCAGCAGTCCAGCACCGGCCCTGTCACACATGCGTAAAACAAATTATCCAATGGGAGAAGCACATAAATCACTCGCTACGGAGTGCCAAAAACCTCCACTGCATTCCTTCCAAAACCTGAAACCCAAACATGCAAGAGCTCCAAATGCTTACCTAAAAACTCTGAAGGGAAAATGAACTGTGAAGAACTATGGAGAAAGCATAAGCAATTCATCCACCTGAAGGGACCACCTGCTAATCAACATTCACACTGTATTTTGTATCCAGCTATGAATCAAAATTCTTGAGCTAAGTTTAGGGCTTAAGAAGCCAAAGACTCCTGTCATCATCACCACTGTTATTGACCAGTGACTGAGCCAGAACCTGTGTGAGCTGCTGTGTTTCTTAAACGATGTTGATCTACACAAGTTAGGTCTAATTTGGGGGAGGAACACAGGCTGGTTCCAGACGTGAAGGTTAATGGGTGATGCAGTAAATCAGGCCTAGAAAAAAAGGGCCTTTGAGGGTGAAGGTTTTAGTTTCTTAACCCACTCATGCCTTTGGGAGAGAGAACTCTACTAGCATTAGAAATAGCTCAGGAAATGTACTCCCACACATTTTTTTGTAAGTGTGCTCTGGGACAAGACAGAGTAGGTTGTGCAAAATTTTTCTAAAAAGCATTTATTGGGGATGGAAAGGAAATGAACAATTCTTATTTTTAAAAAACCTGCCCTCCCAGGTGTGGGACTGAAGCATGAGGAGGGCCTAAACATCGAAAAAAGAGAAATGAATTTCCCGCAGAGTGTCCAGCTATAAAGCCAGTGCCCAACATACGTCAGAGGGGCACAGAGGGGCACAGAGCCTGCACTAATGCACAGGGTTTGGTCAACACATGCGCTCAGACAATTCAGCTTGCAAACTCGTCCTGGGAAAAGTGCTAAGTACCTCACCGCTAGGCGTCGCTGCGGTCACCTCTGAAGCTCCCCCTCGGAAGCTGTGCACTGATGCCCACAACTCATCCACCTCTGAGGGCAATTTTTGGAACTCTTTTTCTGGAATGGCCATCAGAGCTGTCACGGTACGAGGTCTGACAATTAAGTTCATGAACTGGTCCTGGAAAAAGTGCTACGTACCACACTGCTGAGTCTCACTCTGGTCACCTTGGAATATCACCAATGCTCCCCTTGGGGGCTGTGTGTGGAGGCCAGTACCTGGTCTACCTTTCAAAGGAGCACTTTTGCTAGATGTGTTCACAAATTTAATTGTCAGATCTCATATGGTGACAGCTCTGATGACCATTCCAGAAAAAAGAGTTCCAAAATTTCTTTGAAGGGTGGGGGGTGGGGGGCGCTGGCCCCAGGGTGCAGCTCCCCGAGGGGAGCAACCAGCAGGAGACAGTGGGGAGCAACCAGCAGGTGACAGTAGGCAGCACTTTTTCTTTAAGTCAATTGTCTGACCTCCTCTGTGTGCTGTAATTGTCTAACAGCTGCCATAACAAAGTACCTTAAACAACAGACATTTATTGTCTGACAGCTCTGGAGACTAGAATTATAAAATCAGGCTGATGGTGGTGAGGGAGTGAGGTCAGCGAGATGCAGAGTGGGGACGCCGGGCTTCACATTCTCCCAGACGGCAGACGGGCAGCTCTCCACACATGAAGATGGCTGTGGGAGGACTCAAACCTCAGTTGAGAAGTTGCACCCCTACAGTGGAGCAAGAAATGGATAATGGCACAGAAAGGATTGCTGGGAAGATCCTGAGATGTCTAGAAACATGGAAGGAGGCCGGGCACGGTGGCTCACACCTGTAATCCTAGCAATTGGGAGGCCGAGGCAGCTGGATCACCTGAGTGCAGGAGTTCAAGACCAGACTGAGCAAGAGTGGGACCCCACTTCTACTAAATGCACAAGAATCAGCCCGGTGTTATGGTGGGCGCCCATACTCCCAGCTACTCGGGAGGCTGAGGCAGGAGGGTCGCTTGAACCCAGGTTGCTGTGAGCTGGGCTGGTGCCACAGTGCTCTTCCCAGGGTGACAGAGTGAGACTTTATCTCATGGGAAAAAAGAAAAAAAAAAGGATAGAAACTGGAAGGGAAAGGGATCAGGGTCAGCTTCACAGTGGGAGCCCCAGTGTCCCCGGTGGGCTCCTTGCAGAGAACACTGACACATCCACCCTGAGGTCACTAAACCACCCTGCTCTTGACCTCCTGCGTGAAGGAGATGCCTCTGCACCTCTTTCCCTGCTCCAGGCCACCATGAAGGAGCCACTGTGGTGTTACCCTCGGGCTAGGGTGACCAGCTCTCCAAACCCTGCACGCATTTCAGACCTCGGGACCTGTAGCCCTTCCTGTGTGCCAGCACTCCTGACTCCAGCTGCTCTGAGAGTGCTGGCCTTCGGGACCCTGGTCTGTACCCACACTGTGTGTGTCCCCACACTGGAGCCACTACTGATACAGCCTGTCCCTGGGCCTGCACACACCTGTACTGAGGACATCAGCTCCACTGCCACTCTGGGAAGGCCTATGCCTCTGATATCTGAGCCATCACAACAGTGAGCTGCCCCCTGCCCAGACCCTGGAGCAGTCATTCTAGCTTCTCGTGTGCCTGTGCGCCACCCCTGGCTGTGTGGCTGCACTGCCCACACGAGCCTCAGACCCCAGAGCCCCACTGTAGGGAGCTAGTCCACACCCAGGACATGGAGCCATGGGTTTTCTGGGCACACCTGGACCTCAGACACTGATGGTGCTGCCACCGTGGGTTAGCACATGGCCTGGGCTCCAGGGAGGCTGTGCTCTGAGTGCACCTGTGTTCCACACTCCAGTTTCTCCGGCTGTTGCACAAGCACTCACATCTCACACACAATTGTCAATGAGGCACCAGTGCCACTGCTGACCTGGACCTTAGTACTGAGTCCCTCATGTGTGCCAGTCCTCCTAGCCGTGGCTCTCTGACCATTCCATTCATCAGACACCAGGGCCACCACAGGGACACCTGGAATCGGACCTGGAACCAAAGGGGATCAGCTTAACCACAATTGCTATGGTGGAAAAACATCCGAAGCAACCTTCGCCAACAAAGCCCCCACCACCCTCACAGTCACTGCTGCCCACCCCCTTGGCTGCTGAGGACTACCACGACCTTCGCCAGTGCCAACCTCAGCTAACGTTCTGTGTGCAGAGGGCACTGCTGCCTCTTCACTGGAGCCAGAAACACCAAGGGACTTCTTGTTACAACCAGAAGCCACGATGAGCCCCTGACTACCCGAGCCTGGGCCACCCGCTGTCCTGCTGCTTCTTTCTACTGTGGTTTGCTGAGTTGGACTCCGCTGCTAAAAATAATCCCCCAAAGCTGGAGCTGCGGGACTGAGTCCTAACGTGGCAGATATGTGGTGTTGATGATGAGTCAGGAGACGGCCTTGGCACAGGGAGCTGAGTCCCGCAGCCTCTCAGGACGCCTTATTATAGACCGTCTTTTGAAAATCTCTAGTGCCTCTAGGCATTTATCATCCATGTATTTATCTAAACCCGGCGTGAAGCTGTTTATGTTTTGGCTTTTACACGTAGTTCAGGTAATAAATTCCATATGTTTATTTCCTTTTTAGATAAGAAGGGCTACCTGTTAATTTGGAGCCAATTTTTATTAAAATGGACAGTAACCTAACTGAGAAATGCCCAAGACTGATTGTCCAAGAAAGCTCTTTAGAAGAAAGAGCCTTTGGGTACCTAACACAGTATGTTACTCCAAAGTAGTACAATTGTAGAGCAATTTTCTAACAGTTTTAGTCCAACCTACTAAAACAAACTTATATGCGATCTCAGATAAAATTGTTAATGATCTCAGATAAAATTGTTAACAGATGCAACAGTCTACTCATGGTATTTTCTGAAAATTTTAACAAAGTATCATACACTATCTTTTTAAAAATACATCTCTCTCTGCTAGAATGTAAACAACATGAAGGCAAGGTCTTTGTGTGTTCCCAGCACTAAAACAGCCCCTGTGGCTGGGCGTGGTGGCTCACGCTTATAATCCTAGCACCCTGGGAGGCCAAGGCAGGTGGATTGCCATGAGTTCAGAGGTTCGAGACCAGCATGAGCCAGAGTGAGACCCTGTCTCTACCAAAAAAAAAAAAAAAAAAAAAAAGCCAGGCATTCTGGCAGGCACCTGTAGTCCCAGCTACTTGGGAGGCTAAGGCAAGAGAATCACTTAAACCCAAGAGTTGGAGGTTGCTGTGAGCTATGACTCCACAGTACTCTACTGAGGGCCACAAAGTAAGACTCTGTCTCAAGAAAAAAAGAAAGAAAAAAAGAAAGAAAGTAAAAAGAAAAAAAAATAAAAAGAAGAAATAAAATAAAAAGCAAAAGAAAATAAAAAACCTTCAAGCTAAAAAGACTGACAGCCAACTGAAAGCAAAATTTAAAAAATAAAAATAAAATAAAAATAAAATAGCCCCTGATGTCCAACAGGCCTCCAGTAAATATTGCTGAATAAATCAATTGCTGTGTGAGGGCCTGAAGCTAAGCCTGGGTTGGAGGCTTCCCCCTTTCTGCCATCAGGCTTATACCTGAGACTTCTCTATTAATCTCTTTCTGTTTTATGGAACGAATTCTCACTGGTATAGAGCAGAGTTTTCAAACTTTTTATCTTATGGCACACAGGAACCTGTAGTTAAACTCCCGTGGCATACTTAAATTATGTTGATCAAAGAAAAGAGTGGGGAAAAAAAAGAATATACTTTCTGTGCTTTGAACTTCTTTTGAAAATGATTTAATTAATGATCTGTAAACATTTCTGCAGCACACGTAGGATCCTCTCACGGCAGGCCAATTAAAAATCGCTGGTATAGAGCTTTGGTGTAAAGCTCTACTGGGGTCATTCTCAACCCCTCCTTGAAGGATGTAGGGCACAGTTATTCCCAATTTACAGATGAGCAGAGACTCGGAGAAGATAATGGACGTGGCAGGGCTGCAGGGCTGAGATTCCCCTCTTCACCTGCACTTCCCAGCAGTTTGCCTGCAACTCAGAACACACTCTGCGTACATGCGCACGCAATTAAAGCAGAAGAAAGGATCCCTTGCTAATACAATACCTGCTGATATTTCTATTCTATTTAATTTTTTAAAATATTCTAATTGCGACCACAAATGGCAAAACATGGTCTATGTTATGTGTATTTTCCTGCATAATTTCCCCTTGCATATATATATTTTTTCTGTCCATTTTGAAAATGAAATGGTAATGGCCTGGTCCTCCTGCAGGGCTCCCTTTCTCTCCCTGTGGTCACTCACCCTGGGAGCCGGACGGTCCCACTACGAGGGGACCAGACAACATAACACAGGCAGGACACAACCTGAGAGGACATGGACAGGTTTTAAGAGGGCGCAGGGGAGAGAAAATCAAATCTGAAAGGCTGGACGTTCTGGGCAGGAAACAGTTAAGACCACTAGATGCAGTGGGCTGCCAAGACCACCACAACGTTCCTGCAAAGATTAGACAGAGAACAGATGTGAAGGAACTAGAGTCCTTCGAAGTACGATAGCGACAACATAAATTAACCTTGTCAAGGGCCTGACAGAGGGACCACGCGCTATTTGAAGTCTTAAAAGTGAAGCTTTTTTTTTTTTTTAATGGACTCTCCAAGGTTATATACCTTTATCCAAGAGAAAAAGTTTAATTAGAACCAGTTGTTTACAGGGAAGGGAAGTGAGCCCAGTGGGGGCTATCGGGGTGACTGCGTAGAAAACAAACAAACGAGCCTGCGGACAGCTGAGGTTTCCTTGAGTTCCCTTCAGCTGATAAGATTCCTGTCACCCCTCGAGATTACTTTTGTCTATTTTCCTGAAACTGGAGAAACAAAAGAGGTGAAAACATTCCAGACTCCTGATCCTCCCTGTTTGCCAAGACTTTGGTCCCGGTCCCCTTCGAAGCTGCCCTTTCTAGTGATGGGGCTGCTGGGGCCACACTGCACCAGCTGTGGGGGGACGAGGAGCGGCGACGCCCACCTGGGGGGGGGACATGGCTGCAGGAACAGCCACTGGGGAGTTGGCGGGGCTCCTCGGGGCATGTGTAACCCAAGGCTTTGAGGGGGGCCTGGTGCTATAGTTCCCCAAAGATGAATTCTCTACTCAGGGGAGGCCCAGCTGGGGTGGGATTTGAGCCAGACGTGGCTTTGCCAGAAGAAGCGATGGATACAACAGCCCACTGGGAGGGTCTGTGGATCCGAGGCCTCCTAGAAAGTCCTAACTGGATATAAGAATCCAAAAACAGGGTAGGAATAGAGACTGGGGACTGGGAAAGGAAAGGCGAGAATATGGACCTGAACATCTAGGGAATGCCTGGTTCCCTGGGGGAAAGGAACTAAGGAATTTAGCGGGGTGGGGAGAGGATGAAGGGTAGGAGGGGGTCTGACTGAGGGGGCTGGCCTTCCGTGAGTCCCTGCTGAATGCGCTGGGCTCCAGGGGTTGGAACCGGTCCTGGACCCATGCATGTCTGCTTTGCTTCTGGGCAGCTCTCTGCCTGCCTCTGTTTAACAGGCCTGGTGAGCCTTTCAGGGAGAGACAGATTAGTCTGACATAGGGGTCACCATGACCTGGGGGAGCAAATTCAAGAAAGAGAAGAACAGAAGCTGTCTCCTCCCTCGGTAGGAGAGTGACTTTGAAAGCCTTAAGAGTGATCGTGACCGGTCTTTGTCCCCAGGGCCACCTTCCACGTGGGTGGCAGGGCACTGCACAGACCCTGGGATCTGGTTGTAGACCATATGGACCAGTGAAACAAGTCCCCGTCCCAAAGCGTTCCTGCCAAACTGCCACAAATGCCACCTAGAAATTGAAGTAAACTGCTATTAGAAGAAAAAAAAAAAAGATTAGTCCCCAAGGAGATTTGGGACAATTTTAATCGGTTCACACCTTACTAAGAACCACTTCCTTTTGCCTATTTTCCTCTTAATATCAAGCTGAAGTTCCGTGTAGTGGCGGCATAAAATATTTTAGGGGGAAGGGCACAGTTTTGGAGTAAGGGCCATTTCTGGGGAAAGTAGTCTAGGGTAAAGTCAGCACATCAGGCTTTTGAGTCTTGGAGGTCGCAAGAGCTGCAGGTGAGGCTCTGTGTGTGGGAGGGGCGGGGTGACAAGAAGCAGAGGGGAGGAAGGAAGAGATTTAGATGAATCCAGCGGAAAGGCATGAGGAAGCCAACAGAGACACGCTTTGCTGACTTATAAATTGTGCCTAATCTTATCTTCCTGTTCCCCTCACTCCCAAACCTCTTCCCTGGAGGGCTTGACTTACCTTCTGTGTGGGATGTTCTTGCCCAGGATAGGAGCAGACTTCCTCCTCCTCCTCCTTTCTGACTTCCCGGGAGTGCAGGTGAGACCCTCCAGCCCCCTGTAGTCAGCAGACTTCGTAGTGAACCCTTCTGGGTAAGGACCACATCTGATTGCTGTTTTATGAGGTATCACCATCACCCCCCGCTTGGGAGCAAGACGCCTCCTCACTCATCAAGGGCACGTCCTGATGTCTGCCCCAACCCTGACCCACCTGCTAGGTGCTGTGTGCACATCTCACACCGGTGTGAGCTATTTGAAGTCTGAAAAGTGAAGCCTTTTGTTCCTGGGGCTCCTTCATCCTGCAGCAAGCCGCCTTTCCACGTCATCAGTAGGTGAGCTCCAAGTCCTCCTCAACTCGGTCAATGCCATGTCCTGTACCCAGCCTTTCCTTGCCGCCTTCATGGGACTTCCCCTTCTCTAAACACCTAGCAGTAGACATGTCACAGCGTTTCATCACTGTGGGTTTCTCACTTAATCTTCCCCACTTGATCTTGACTTTCACGAGGCCACTTGTATCTTATTTCCAGCACACAGCACAGGGCTTGGCACCTCACATGTTCTGTGTAACTCTTTGGTAAATTCACTGGACTTTATTTAAAAAAAAAAAAGCTTCCAAGAGGCCTCCACAGTATTTCCCATGATTTTCAGCCTGTATGTGGCCAGAGAAGTGCTCAGCAGCACCGGGGAAACACAGTAACCAGTGTCGGCATATCAGAGAGTCAGTTGTCTGCAAAGAGCTAACTGCCCCTACTTACCAAGTCAAACTCTCTTAACTCTGCTTCCAAACAGTCTTTGAACTTGGCATCTGAAAAGGCAGGTTCTTAATTTGGCATATGAAAAGCTGACATGCAGCTCTGAGCCTGCTGAGTGTTGAGGGATTTTTAAGAAATGAAGACTGTGTCTGTGTGATGATGGTGATTGCAAAGAGGATCCCTAAAATATGATTCCACCTGGTTGTCTGTGACGCGTCTGGGAGGTGGCTGTGCTGGCTCTGCCTTCCTGGTGGTACAGAGAAGATCCGCAGAGGACCCAGGACACTGGGTGTTCTGATCCCACATCTGATTTTCTGTTCTTGGCTAGATCCAGATGCTTCTTGATGCTGAAGGGTCACAAAATTTTTCCCAAGAATCGAGGCAACTGGTGAGACAATTTCAACAAAAGTGCAAGATGCATATTAAAGGCAGGGTTGTCCTGGTTTACTGGGACACGGCACAAAAGCAGAAAGCAAAGGTCGTGGTGGTGGCGTTGTTTACTTTTAACAGAAGGGCAACTACCTGCATTTCTTTCGGTAGGACTTGAGTCCTCTTTTCCTTCCTTTGTTTTTCTTTTTCTTTCTTTCCTTCCTTCCTTTCTTTGCTCTTTCCTCTTTTTTCATGTCTACTTTGCTATTTCTTTTCCTCTTTCTTTTTTCTTTCTCTCTCACTCCTTTCTTTCTCTTTTTTCCTTTTTTTGTTAATAAGCATTTTCAAGTATACGTAAATTAGTGAGAATACTATAATAAAACCTCTCTGTTTCTGTCACCCAAGATTCCATCATTGTCAGCATTTTGTTCAGCTTCTTGTTCAACTTCTTGAGACCACAGACTTGATTTTTTTATTGTTGTTGTTGCAGTTTTTGGCCAGGGCCAGGTTTGAACCCATCACCTCTGGTATGTGGGGCCAGCGCCCTCCTCCTGTGAGCCATAGGCGCCACCCCAGACTTGATCATTTTTAACGATCAGCTTTAATAATGTAGTTTTTCCTCATCTCGTGTTTCGGAATGATTATTTCTCTATTGTGAAAAGTACAAACAGGCGTATATGTGTATTTAAACTGCAGTGGCAAATCCTGAGGCTGGGTTGTGCGTGAGTGAGGGGTGCCTTAGTCTCGTAGTTTTTATCAGCGTCCCAAGTCTGCCCAAATAAACATATAATCTGAAGTTACAGTGATGCGCTTGTTAAATATAGCTGCAAGAAAAGCCACTAACTGCCACTGACATTGGGATTGCTGGACCCAAACCACTTCTATATAGAAATTCTGGCATTGCCACCAATGGTAGGAAACATGAAGTATTAAGGTCCAACTTCTGGAAGCCAGACATCACCCTCACTACAGCTTCAGGAACTAATCTCCTTAATTATCTCGGTGCATAAAGAGGGTTCTTCAATCTTTTCTTATTTTTTGCCTTTCCTTTTCCTTCCCCCCACCCTCTCATTTCTTTTGGTCAAAGCAGCTACTGTTGGGAATTTATAACTGTTTAAAATGAGACCGCACAATAAAAGTTCTCTAATGGTATTAAGTGGTATTAATGGTATTTAATACCATTAAATGGTATTAAAAAATAACTTTGTCGGCTTGGTGCCTATGGCTTAAGCGGCTAAGGCGCCAGCCACATACACCTAAGGTGGGGGTTCAAATCCCCAGCCTGGACCCGCCAAACAACAAGGACGGCTGCAACCAAAAAATGGCCAGGCGTTGTTGCAGGCGCCTGTACTCCCAGCTACTTGGGAGGCTGAGGCAGGAGACTCGCTTGAGCCCAGGAGTTGGAGGTTGCTATGAGCGTGATGCCATGGC
>CAUYTI010031836.1:0-35850 GCA_963575145.1 Galago senegalensis | reverse complement strand
AGGGGCGCCCCCTCATGGTGAACATGTGGAGAGAGACTTGGCAAGTGGGTACACACTGTGAGATTCTCACCAGCCATACCAGTCTACACCTGTCTGTGAAACTTCGTTAATGATTGGTAAAGCCTCTATATCACTTGCTTTTATCTCTGGGAGGTTCTCCGCTTCTCCTTCCTCTGTTAGGGGTGAAAGCAGCTCCCCGAGCACTTATAACTTTCTGAATTTTAGTTCATTTTGGTTCTTTGCATATTGATTCTCCATTTTTTTAATCTATGATTTTGTAGCTTGCCCAGATTGTTCTATTTATTTGGATTGAGTGAGACCCACTTGTGACTTTCAGCATACTAACTCTAGTTGGTGATTTGGGGTGGGGGTCAAGCCTTAAAAATTAGTATTACTATTTGAACTCTGGGGCTCTGGGACATTATGAAATTCACACCCGATCTCAGGAAATTATAAGAAAATTGTCAAGCATGCAAATATATCTATTTCTAGTCTCTTGTTTTACACCAACTTCCTTTTTTCATACTCAGTGTTTGCTCCTGGTAATTCCAATTTATTTCTTTAGTATTTTTCTTCATTCTGACTTCCTCAATTGACTTGAATTACAGTTTTCTTTAAGTCAACTTTTCTTTATATAAATGTGTGGCTCTTCCTGATCTTAAATCTGGGTCTTACATTAATCCTTTTCTCCTTTAAACTCCTTTCCTTCCTGGGCTATTCCATAGAACTAGATACTTAGCACAATTTCTACAGAGAATTTTTTATACATTCAATTCTTGTAGTGCAAGTCCTTATGGATATATCATAGGTTGCCATGATTGAACCACACATATTTTCTCAGTTGTTTTAAATTGATTGTATCTTTTTGCCAAGAATAACACCCAAGATTGTAATCATCTGTAAGAATTTTCTAGATATTTTATTGTTATATTTTTGTAATTCCTAATTTTTATAAATGTATTAAGGTGTTGAGCACTGATTATTTGATCTGTACATTAAATATTTTTAGTTTAGGTATTATTTATCTGTTCAGCACTATATGCATAGGTGTTTATTTCAATCATTATGTATAGTTAAAATGAGTATGAGAAGATGAAATCTTTCCTTTAATGTTAAAATGTTAGTATGTTAGAGAGAATTTACCCCACCATTTGTGTAGCCCAGATTCTAAAATATAGGAGCAGGATTTAGAGATTAAACTGCACAAGTAGTGCTGCCTAAATATGTGATATACTTACATAATTTGGAATAAAAAAATTAGGTTTAATTAGAATAACTGCCATTATAATTTTATTCAATAAAATATCACATAGCCAATGTTTTTATTAAGTCATTTGTACATAGATCATAAGTACATTTATGCCACTGTGGGATTCAATGTGTTGATTATTTATACAAATTGGAGTGCTTACATCCTACTAATCAACACAGCCTTCACCCCATTAACCCAATTACAGTGTTAAGACATTTGTGTTCCACACCTGATAGATACAACTTGTACTTGCAATATGCTCTATAGGTGTGCACATACCCAATTCTTAATCCAATTAAATACTTTGAGTATGCAGTTCTCCCATATATCCTTTTGTTCCCATTACAGAAAATAAATGATCCAGAAATATTTAAAATTTGAAAAACATTTGATAAAAAGTTTAAAATTTTCTAAATTCCAGATGTCCTTATGTTTGAGCCTCACTGAGTACTATTCAGAGGCATTTGGAAGTATGTATGTGCATTTGTGTTAATCACTTTACAGCCCTGGGCTAATCAGAGAATAGGAGAATGTTCTAATCTCTTAGTTTTTAGACAAGGGGACACAAATCCTATTTCTCTGTATTGAATGAAACATTTTGAAATCAACAGCTCCTTATTAAAGCCTGGAATGAGAGTTTCCATAGATTATTATATTGGGAAATGTTCTAGCAAGGAAAATAGGAATTGTTGAAACATCTGGGTTCTATTTTTGGTACAAGCAACCAAACATTGTATGTACAAGGAGCAAACCTTCCCAAAGAAAACACAACTGAAGCTGTCTGCTTTTATTAATGCACTCACTAGTGACTCTCCAGTGGTGATGGATCACCCTCATTTAAGGAATGATGTGCTGGAAAAATGCATTATTTTCAAGAGTAAGAGAGGGGATTAATGCAAGCGTGTGCTGAAAATTCAAAACTCTCCCGTGATGTATGCTGATTTCCGGGTGTTCCCCATTTGCACGGCTGTTTAAGCAAGCACTCTAAATGGAAATGCACTTGACATTTTTATGACTGAGTGTGATCAAACAATATTGGAGTTTAGCTGATTTCTCAGAAAATGATGAAACCAATTTCTTCCTCATTTTCAATACTTACATGAGGAAAAAGATGAGTAAAAGACATATTAATAAAATAGACCCTTTGAATGAAAAACTGCCAGTGAAAAATGTAAAGAGGTTGATATCTCTTTTTCCCCTCTCCCTCCCTTGCTTCTGTCACAATAGTCAGGGGCTGCATGCATCATCAGAGGAAAACGTGGATCACCTGTTTCCAAGCCTTGGTAAAGCAATCTAGGATAAATGTTCCACAAGGTACCTTGAAACTGAATTATACTCAGCATTAATGCTTATGTCACAGGACTTATTAATACAGAAATATTCTTAATTACTCTAAAATAAATGAATTTGGCCCTGCAGTGCCTGGTAATAGACAAGGAGCATTAAATTCTAAACACAATGAGATGACCATGACTGCCACACAGGACCACCAGGCACTGGTACTTATTACATGGCTCTGTATCAGTTAAGGTAGCAAATGAAACAGGATGATAATGAACACAATTGTTAGATCTATTGGTAGCTTTTACGTATAAGATGATTCCTGTTGTCTTATTAAAAGATCAATCACTGTTTTAGGCATCTACTACTGCATAATAAATTATCACAAATTTAGTGGCTTAAAACATCATATATTCATTGTGTAGAAGTTTCTGTGGTCAGGAATCACAGTATGGCTTACTGAGGGCTCCTGCTTTAAGAGTATCTCATAACGCTGCTATCAACATGTCCACCTTGTCAGGGATAGGGTCTCATCTGAGGTTGGACTGAGGCAGGGTCCACTTCCCAGCTTACATGGCTGCTTGGCAGGATTCAGTTCTCTCCTAGGGCATTAGCTGGTGGGTTTCCCTTACATCCTTGCCATATACCCTTTTCTTTTGGCAGTTTGTTTCATAAAAGCCAGCAAGAAAGAGAAAAAACCAATAATATGAAGTCTGCTAGAATATGTAAACCTCAATCTCATGTACCATAACATCAAGCATCTTTGCTGAATTCTGTTGTCTAGAAGGAAGCCACAGGCCCTTCCCTAATTTAAAGGAAAGGGCTTACACAAGGGTGCAGATACCAGGAGGCAGGGAACATGAGGCTATCTTACAGGCTGCTTATGGTCATTACTAGGCCCTAAAGTATTTCCCTAATTTTAAGTTCAGTTATGTCTAAATAGCTTCATATTCCTGAAAAATTCTTTATAAATATTTCCGTGAAGGACAATTTGTGAGCTTGAGAAATTCTAAGTGATTATAGACTTTAGTGTAGAAATCAAAAAACAAATATCTATTTTTAAACCTCCCCACATCTTGCCAGCTATATACTATAGGGTAATTCTTGGCCTCCTATGCTTCAGTATTCTACATGGGAAATAGCAAACTTATGGTCATCCTATTTACTTTACTGGTACGATCTTATAATTAAATGGTATTAACTAAAAAAGTGCTTTGAACAAATACATTGCTTATAACCATAATATAATATATATGCACAGTAACTTAACTTTCTCAGGTTTCACTAGCCTGGGGCCTCATATGGAATACCTTGGATTGTTCTGATCCATAGCTCACAAGCTCATCTTTAAGTTTTTCCTGAAATTTCCCCTTTGAGTTTTTCTGTGAGTGTCCAGGGACCATCTCCTACTAAATGTTCTCAGTCCTCTGTCAAACGTCACCCACAATTTCTGACTTTTTTCTTCTTCATCAGCCTTCCTCTTTTAGGTTCTAGGAACCTGCCACATCTATTGTCTTCTCTGGGAACAAGGCCCTAGGGCTTAAAAGGTGGAGGACTTATAATTTGAGAGTTTAAATGAGGCACACATAGTACATATTCCCCTTACCCTTATAATTTGGAGCTCATTGAAAAATAGACACAGGAGCCTAATAAATACGCAATTAAAATATCAGCTTTATCGTCAGTAGAGGCAGATTAGCAAACACAGCTTGGGTTTATGACTGTACATGGAGTTTCTAACAGCTGTGGCCTGTGTCCTGATCTTGGGAAACTCCTTTAGGGACATAGGCTATGAAGGTCGTTTACACAGATAAATTCCAAAGGAAAATCATAATCTCTTACTCACTGAGCTCTGAGGGCAAGGGGCAGAGAGGAGTCCCAGGGCATGGGCTTGGATGACCAACTGAGGAACATGAACTGATGGGTTCCAGATCCTCCCCATCTCACTAATCCAGTCAATCAATCCTTTTTCTGTGGGAAGAAAGAACTAAAGGAAAGACAGACAGGCTGGAGGAAAAACTCACAGAAACATGGACTAGAGTATTTCCTACTATTGGAGGCCCAGGCTGGGTTCGAACCTGCCACCCTCAGTGTATGTGGTTAGCACTGTAACCACTGTGCTACAGGTGCTGAGCCCCCTTAAAAGGTTTTTAGTCTCTCTTTAGGCTTCTCTGCTCTTCAGATTTCCCAGTTGTGACCTGAGTATTAGCAGTGTGGACTTCTGTTGTACCCTCCCATTACTCTTTTCTGCCTCTCTTCAATAATAGCTTGGAAATACGATGGTAGAAATGAAATAAAAATCAGAAATTAGGAATAAAATGTACTCTCACTCAGCACTTTTTTATGGATGAGGTTGAGGGAGAACTAAGGTTTGTCTGCCATTTTGCCAACTTTATATGTAAACAAGTTGAGATTACCAAATGCTGAGAATTTGTCATAATTTGGTCTGTGCTGTTCAGCCCTGTATGTTTTGTTTAGAAGACTGCTGACTCAAAGGGCCTCCACAAAGCTGAAGGCAGATTCTGAGTTAGTATTTTCCTCTCGTATAGGGCGATCTTGCATTTGAAATTTAAAATGCATTATATTGCAGGTGTTGACCCAACCCTTGCTAATGCAGAGAAAAGTGCACCCCCATGACAGGACAGGGAGCTAAAAATGTTTCCTGCTGTGCTGATAGCTCTGTCATCACTGTCCATTAGTCTTTGTAGATGGTTTTATTGGCTGCTTTGCTCCATAACTCTTCCTCTAAGCATTCTTATCTCAAAAACAACTCAATCATTCACCCGTCCATCACCCATCTTGAGTCCCATTGTGTCATGACTAGATGGAAAAGTGCTGAACAAAATAATTTACTTTAAATATAGAACCAAAGCAAGGCAGTAAAGACTGTGTTTTGATCTTTCCCTAAAAGTAATAGTGCTGATTCTAACTGGCTTCTACAATGGATATTATATCAGCTAAGGATTTTTTTAACTAATAGGATAACTCTTTGGATTGTAATCCTAATTGTACTTCTTCCCTAAATGCTGGCAGGGCAATTGTGACAAGAGGAAGGTCATATTAGAGGGAGTAGGATGCTTTGTCTTGGGGTTTTGGAGTTTTCACTTGTTTCTTGTCACCTAAAATCATGCACTCAATACACTAAGATGGGCCAGGATAGCATAAGAATGAATCAAAGATCAATTTTTATCAAGTAACTGATGCTATGTATTTTTGATTGGATAAATGTAACTTGGGCATTTAGATGAGGCTGCTGTAAAAAGGAAAAATAGTTTTATAATATTAAAAGTTTTAGTATAAATCAAACAAAAAATCAGAATGATTTTTCAGTTCTTAGTTGTCACTAGGAATGATTTTTCAGTTCCTAGTTGTCACTAGGAACCTGAGAGCCCCCAGATAGCATCTGAGAAAGTCTTTATGATGTGTGTCTTGCAGACTGACTTAATATGTATTTATTATGTATGTGTGTGCTTATATTTGCATATATATTCATATGTACACACACATGCATGTGCGCACATGTAGTTTATACATTTTGCATACTAGAAATATGTTTTATGTTTAAATTAGATGGTGATTAATTAATTAAAGACTATGAAGCATCCTGACAGTTTAAGTCAAATCACTTAGCCCTTGGAGGAAGTCTTTTTCAGTCCAGATTATAGGTCAAATATTATATTTAGGTATTATATTCTCTTTTTGCAAAGCCTTGTTTTCCGAAAAGGATTCAGAGGAAAATAGTAGATATGAGAGTTGTAGGACCTGTAATGACAGCCAGGATATCCACATGTACCCTTAGGTCCTTCTTAGGTTGACTTTTTAGTCACTGCTACCCTATTTCATTGGCAATGCATAGAAACTTATTGGATATGTTGGGCAATGATTAGTCATAGGCTTTCTGAGTTTATTTATATTTTCAAAATAGAGAAATAGAGATAATACTGTGATTGAAATAGGTTTATAAATCCTAGGCCACTATACATTTTTCATATTTCTTTTGTTGTCACTAGGAACCTGAGAGCCGCCAGATAGCATCTGAGAAAGTCTTTGTGATGTGTGTCTTGCAGACTGACTTAATATGTATTTATTATGTATGTGTGTGCTTATATTTGCATATATATTCATATATACACACACATGCATGTGCGCACATGTAGTTTATACGTTTTGTATACTAGAAATATGTTTTAGGTTTAAATTAGATGGTGATTAATTAATTAAAGACTATGAAGCATCCTAACAGTTTAAGTCAAATCACTTTGCCCTTGGAAGAAGTCTTTGTGCTATTGCCATTGTCTGAGATCTCACAGATGGTCTGACGCTTTAGTTTAGCAATCAGGCTAAAAATGACTCAGCTAGTTCTTTGGGTGTTTTTCCCTTTTTTCCCAAAACATCTCCTGGGTTTTGTTTGTTTATAATAGATGCTTTCAAAAAGGTAGGACCTTGGCCTGGGTCGGGAAGCCTTTTTTTAAGTTCAAGCCTAGTAATCACTAACAGTGTAGAAAGTAATGGGTGTGACAGACGTAGTTTGCTCTCCTAGGGATTTCATTTGCACTTCAGTTTTCATATTCAGCAAATGAGAATGCATTCAAAACCTCTCATCTGTATATAAAAGTGAGTAAAAACAGAAAAGAATAGAAGCTGTAACCACAGAATTTGTAATAGAAATATAGAGAGCAAGACACAGCCTTACTCTGTGATTGAAAGGGAAATGTGTATTAATATCTTACAGATAAAAGTTTAGATTATGATTTGCATCACATATGTTTTGTATATATAATCTAAAAGCCTGTTTGCTGGTAAAGGTATCATAATCACAAGCCTGTGGGGGAGGAAGGGAATGATCTCACTGTGCAGACACTTTTTACTTCCACCCTCCCCGCTGTTGCACACCAGGCCGGCCAGGCCACCTCTGAGGATCCCCCACCCTCCCTGCTGAGAACCAGAGCTGGCTCTTCAGGTGAGCACCTGGAATTCAGTCCCTCTCCCTGACCTAACAAGGCTCACGCTGACACCCTGTACTCCCTGGGTCTCTAATCACACACATAGTTATGTCCTGCTTAGATTGGAAAGTCCTAATTAAAGTTCCTTAACTTTTTTATCAGTTGAGGATTTTTTTTTTCTAAACCACAAGGCTTATTCAGAAATAACTCGCACAAAGAGAGTTTTCATTAATTTAAGCTGTTTTTATTCTTCCTCTAAAAAAGCAAAGAGAAATGAAGAAATCAGGAGCAGGATCAGGACAGAAGCTGCTAGCCCATTGTTCCTGAAGTTAGAATTCGCAGGTGAAACCTGTCTGTCCTCAAACAGTGCACTGGATATGGAGGCCACCCAGTTATAAAGTGAGACCTCTGACCAATTGTTCTCATAGCTCTGGGGTGCTGAGCACCCAGTGAGCGTCATATTGACTCTATTTTTCTCTTAAACCCTAGACCCCCTGTATTTTTTTGTTCTCTATATTAAAGGGATCCAGAATATTTCATTGTGGCATAAAAATTATTTTGGGTTGAAAGCAATTGAGTTCCTTAAATCTCTTATCTGTCTGAAAGCAGAACCTCCCTAAAGGACTCAGAAGATTTAATTGTCATAAATCCTGCTCCCAAACAGCAACCAGGGAAGATTGACTCTTACCACTAGAGACAAAGAGAAATCAGGAACACACATAAGCAGACTTTGTCACAAAACTGTCACATCCCCCATCTGTTCTCCTAAGGGTCCATTTATCTTTCTAAAAAGTCATTTGTTTTCCCATAAGTGTGCCCTTTCATTCACCTCCCAACCTTCTATAAAGTCATTTTTCCCCTATAAATGCCCTTCTCCTCCTCCCTCACCTATTACAACAGTTTATTAAGCCCCAATTCTAACTACCAATTTGAGTCACATTTCTTTGTGAACTCCCTTATGTATATATTTGATCAAAACCCATCTTTCCTCATGCTAATCTCTCTCTTGTCAGTTTAATTTGTGCACCTCCAATTAAAGAACCTAGGCAGGCAGAGGAAAAGTTTTTCTCTCTGACAGAGTTTTGTGCTTGTGCTTAACAATTACGGAAAAATTTTCTTTGTTAACTTTTTAGTGGTTTCCGGAACTCAGTGTATTATGTAATTTAATATAGATTTATTAAGATAAGGTTACATCATGTATACATATGTTTACATAAATTTATTCATATGAAAATGTTTCTAAGGTACCCTCCCTTGAAACAAAAAGAGAATCATAAGAAATATGTGTTTGTTAAAAACTATGGTCTCTAGTGCAAAAGAGATTTTTTTTTCCCAAATCCTTTTCAACTACAGAACCCAGTGATTCAAAAGCTTATATTATTTCAGAGGAATAAAAGTTTAATTTCAAGTTCATGTTATCAAAGCACTTTGGAGTTCTTACTTTTTTCATAGTTTAATGCCCAAGGGAAAGTAGAAACTTGGCCTTCCTTATTTATATGTTTCTTATCATCTGTTTGTTTTAGAACCTGGGTGGCTAATTGATGATGATGATGAAAAGTACAACATCCAAGCAAAACCTAGTGAAAGGCATATGGATAGGAACACATGAAAATCTGGACTTACAGTGAAAAAAATGATTAACATTGAGCTATCTGAAGTATTCTGCATTCTGTGATAGTATGCTCTGTAAGGTTATTTTTTTTCCCGCAAAATGTATAATCATTCCTCTTTCCCATAAGATAGTGTTCATAATATAGGCATGTCACTTAATGTGGCATTCAAGCCTAATGAATTGCCTTCCTTTGCACTTTTATAGCTCTGTCACAGTGCCTATCACACTCTATTCTGATTACCTGTCTATTTTTTGTTTGTTTTCCTCACTAAATTGATATTCTCTCAAGACAGGAGCATTTAACGTCTGCATCCCCAGACACAGCACACATTACATCTGGATGCCAGGGCCTAACTCAATGTCTAACACACAGAAGTCACCTAGTGTGTGTGTATTGAATGGACTTGTATCTGAATTCTACCTTAATCTTCATTCCTACTTAGCTCTTATACTTTCGTTAATATAATATTAAGTTAAAAAGTTATTTTTTTTGTCTTCCAGGCTGAATTAATTACCTAATCCATGCTTCCAGAGACTGCTACTAGTATCACACTTAAATGTGGTATTCTAAATGTTTCTTTTCTAGGAAAAATCACATTTATTTTTATAAATAAATCTAGTATTGTTTTTACCAAAAAAGAGTTGCAGAATAAATGGCTGTGCAAGGAATAAAGGAGCAACCTCCATGGCAGAAACATTCTAAGGGCTTATTTCCCAGGAGCATGGATTGAATTGCGTGACCCAAATAGTATGTGGATGTCCTGACTTCCTGTAACTCGGAATGTGACCTTACTTGGAAATAAGGTTGTTGCCAGTGTAGTTAGTTAAAATAACTTCACACTGGAGAGGGGGGAGTCCTTAGTCCTATATGATTGGTGTCTTTATAAGAAGTGAGGGACAGACACTGCAGGGTGATGGCCATGTGGAGACAGAGGTTGGAGCTGTGCAGCCACAAGCCAAAGTGTCTGAAGCTGCCAGAAACGGGAAGAGATCAGAAAATGTGCTCTGCAGGGTGGGGGGAGAGCATGGCCCTGCCAACACCTTGACTTTGGACTTCTAGTTTTTAGAGTTGTGATAGAAGAAATTTCTTTCTATTTCTGTAGCCACCAGTTTTGGGTGCTTTGTTGGGGCAGTGCTAGGAAATTAATATACCTAGTGTATCTAAAGTGTCTTACTTTTATTGGTAAGGGTTATCTCTAAATGGAATTGAATTAAGAGAATGAAAACAAGTATAATTTTTAAGGATTTCCTTTGGTGTGTAAGGTGCTTGGTAGTGCTAATGGTCTCTCAACACAGCATCAATTGGAAGGTAAGATCCTTGAAGTAAACAAGTGAATGGACATATATGTATACAACTTATGGACTGTAATGACCTTGGTTCCCCAAATTCTCAAAATTTGGAGCAAACTGTCTTTAGAATCATTAAAATAGTGATAATATTTTAGTACATTTTCCTTGGATCCTGTCATGGAGGGAGAAATCAGAAGGGAAGATAGTTGATTCAACTGTTTGTCTATTCAATCACGTATTTATTATCTCCTGTTTCAGGGATTCAGCAATCATCAGAACAGTCACAGTCTATTCATAGAGATTATATTCTATTGGAATAGAGCATAAAAACCAAAATGTATGAAAAAAGAGAAGTGGGATAAGAAGATGAAGAATAGAGAGGTATTGATCTTTTAGCTGGGATTGTCAGAGGAGGTATCTTTCATATGGTGGAGTTTGAGTAGAGTGAGGGAGTGAGCTGTACTATCTATTTATCTGTCTATCTATCATCTATTTATCTCTATTGGTGAGTATGTGTGGTTACATAGTTCTGTATATTGTAGGGGTTCTTATTTTGAGCTAAAGGCACTTGAAAAACAGCAGGTGCAAGGAGATCTTTTTCCTTCCTGAAAGCAGGTGATAAGACTCCCATGTGAAAGATGTTCTCCTTGTTCCAAAAGGAAGGAAGACATTCTTATCACCAGAGATGGGTAGTTGAGGTTGAGAAAAATCTGCACTAACTTTGTCAAACTGACCCTTCTCTTCTCAGGCCCCTTTCCACAGTTACCTGCCCTAGCCCAAACTCCTTTGTTTTGCCATGTTTTCACAATTTATTAGTCTTTGTCCAGACTGACATGTAAGCTCTAACTGCTCCTTTGGGTCTTCATTTTCCCTGTGAAGGCTCCCATGTACATGCAAAAATTACTAAGTAAAACATGTATGCTTTTCTCCTGTTAATCTGCCTTATGTTTGTTTAGTTCTTAGACTAACCCAGAGACCGAAACAGGACAGAAAAGAGATTTGTATCTTCCCTACAATATCATAGTTATATCACATCACATATGTAGGTAGGTATATGTATGTGTGTGTATATAATCTGAAGGGGAAGAGTGATTGGACAGAGGAAAGTATGTTGCTGGACTAGCAAAGGAGCCAGTATTGCTTAAATGAAGTGAGATGGGGATGAAATATTTGCATGAGACTGGAGAGGTAGGTGGGGACTGGCTCCTGTGTGCCATGTAGGCCGTTATAAGAGTTTGGCTTTTCCTCTGAGTGAGTTGTAAGCAGAGAAGTGATATAATCTGACATAGGATTTCAAGGAGTCTTTCTGTGGCTGTTGAAAAAATACAGTATGGGGTGAGCAATACTAGAAGTAAATCAACTACTCAAATGAATGCTGCAGTAATATGTTTGAAAGGTTATGGTGATCTGAACTTAGCTGGTAAGAGGAAAGGTAATAGGAAATAGTGTGAGTCTAGAAAGGAGTGAGAAGGACACACTTTGCACACTTTAGAAGGCATGGAGGCTTCAGGAGATAGTGCATGCTTGAGGAATTGAAAATCCTTTGAAGAAAGAAGAGAAAGAGTGATAATGAGATTTCAGGCCTCAGTTGCTCCCAGCTTATGTTGGCTCTGTTGCTATGTTATGGAACTCAGTTTATCCTGAAGGTCATGAGGAGTCATTAAAGAATTTTTGAAAGGGAGTAAGACAGCATGTCATTTTTATTTTAGGAAGCTCATGCTGATAGTATAAAGAAGAATGCAGTGAAGACAGAACAGAATTTGAGATTAGAGGCTGAAGGGGGAGACTTCATGGCAGTTTGTCTGAGAGATCATGGGGGCAATAGCACTGGAGAAGAAAGGAATAAGTAGGTGAAACATATATAATGGGTGGGAATAGCAGGAATTAATCATTTGTTGAGTAGAGGAGGTAAGGGAGAAGAAATCAAGCACAATTGCAAATTTTTGTTTTTTTAAATTTCAGAATATTACAAGGGCATAAACATTTCTGTTACATAAATTGCTTATGGACAGTTCTGACTTGGGTAATTAAATTGTGGTGGACCTTGACTATGACCGCCCACAAATAGCTCTGAAAGGACAGAATGGAAAACTCCTAGGACCCGGTGGGGGAAGCAAAAATCAAGGACGATTGCTCTAGTGCTGACGCAGCATGAATATCAAGGAGGCCTAGTAGCATAGTAGCTCTATATGGTGATTTGTTTCAGAGCACTAAGGTGTCAACAGGTAAAGTGCTAGTGAGCTCAGAGCTCTGGTATTGTCTGACCTGGAAGACATCTCCCTTCTTGTGGGTAGTCAAGAACTCCACATTTTGAGTGCTGCTTCTCATGAGAAAAGGTAAAAAATAGAGTCACTTCCACCACTTGCATCCTTTGTATTTCCTGCTGTCACCTCATGAACAGATCAGAGAAAAGGACACTTGCACCAAAGTCAAGTCATTACCATCTCTAATCTTTCAACAACCACCAGGCTTCATAGTCTGGCCCAGCTCCTGGATAAATAATGATGCCATTATCAGGCTGGTGAACAATTAAGGAGGAGCATATTTGTGTGCATTTGGGGGGGGGACAGGAAGAGCAAGATATCTTGAGACTCTATCTCAATAAATAATAATAATAATACAAAGAGATTTCCTGGGTTTGTAATTAAAGTTTAAAACCTGTACCCAGAGCTCAAAAATGAGGCCTAGCTGCACCCACAGATGTAGATGCCATGGGGGGAAGAAGAGATCCCATGAAGGAATCAACACAAGAGTCAAACATCAATTTTAGGAAACATCAGAGTTCAAGGTACATGTGCAGAAAGAACTTCCTAGAAGAGGAGACTGAGATGAAGCTGCCTTTAAGGAAGGATAGCAAGGAGACAATGAATCTGGAAGCCACAAGAGAAGAGATATTTATGGAGTTGCAGCGAGGCCATTTAAGGTAAGGAATAAAAACTCTCCATTGGGTTTAGCAACTGGGAGGTCACAGATGGCTTTGGCTATCATCACTTTTATTTTTTTTTTTATTAAATCATAAACACACAGATCATGTATACATTAATGCATTTGGGGGGTACAATGTGCTGATTTCATATAGAATTAGGAACACTGACATCACACTGGTTAATATATACCTCATCTCGTTTACTTAATTATTGTGTTAAGACATTTATACTCTATACTAATAGATCCTTGTATTATGCAGTATAGGTGTGATCCCACCATTCAAGTGAAACACAGAGAGGGCCAATCAAGTGGTGCTGCAGACAGCGCATACACAGCACTGACTCTGAAATGTAGGCTTTTCAGGGAAAGAGTTTGGACGATGGCTAGGGGTGACAAAGGAGATCTCCTAAAAGTGGCAGAGATGATAGAATGCTTATACATTGCGGAGAAAAGCAAGTCTTTGGCAGGTTTTCAAAGACATCATTTAAACAGGCAGTACACATAGGTGGGAAGTATTAGTCCATTTTTTGTTGCTCATAACAACATAATAAAAAATGGATAATTTTTAAAGGAAGTAATTTATTTATTTCTTACAGTTATGAAGGCTGGGAAGTTCAAGGTTGAGGACCAGCATCTGGTGGGCCTTCTTGCTCTATTCTCTGTAGAGTCTCAAGGAAGCACCAGGAAGGCATTACGTATGAGGGGGTTGAGTGTTGCTAGCTCGGGTCTCTGCTCCTTTCTTATAAAGCCACCAGCCCCACTCCCAGGATGACTCATTAATTCATTTTAAGCCTCTGACCCACTGATCTTTGAATGGTTTAATCCATCTATGGGGGCTCTGCCTTCATCACCCAGTCAGCACTTAAAGGCCCCACCTACTTCTCAATACTGCCACATTGGGGATTAAGTTTTAGCATGAGTTTTGAGGGGACAAGTATTCAAACCATCAAGCTGTAGAGTAAGGCATTGGAGAAAGGAAAAAGTCACATTATTCTAAAGTTTGGATTTCACCTGATGATTTTGATAGAAGAATATTTGCACCAAGTGTCAAAGTCACTGTCGGGAGAATGGTTTAAATGATAAAATACCAGGTTTACCCTAGTAGGAGCTGAAATCAGGAGGGGGATATCTAATTAAAATTATCCCTTCATCCTCACATATGCTAGGAGGTAAAAGGAAGACAATGATAGTGCAGCACATAGTGTATATTTCATCACTGTTAGTTCTCTTCTTGTCTGAATGTTCAGGAAAAGATGTAAGAATGTGAGATCTCCAAGGTCTGTCAGAATTAGAGAGCTCATTACCAGCTCTAGGCAAACTTGTCTCAAATGGGATGCTATAGAAACTGAATGCACAAGACTCAACAAAGGCAAGTCAGTAATTCATAGTCTTCATGTACCTTAATAAAGGAGCTTGAGAAAATCCGTGGCACAATAGCACCTGATTCAGACAGCTTATCAAGGGCTCATGAAATGCTGTATGTGTGAGTTCTTTTTGAATAGATACTATAAATGCTAGACTCTTAGGAGAAAAAGAAATGCCAGAAATACATGTAGTGATCTCTGAGACAAATGGAGCGACCAACTCTGTCCTGATTTTGGCCTTATTCCTATTTCAAGGCAGATGCTACTAAATATGGACCCATTCACAGTCAACAATGAACTCCCATGATTATGTATGTATCTTAAAAGATTCTTTCATTTTTTTCACTTATCTTTACATTTTACACTTTATTTTTTTACACTTTTTCAAGAGGCTCTGAAAAGTCCTTGCTGAGAGGATCTAGATTTCGAATAATTCCTCTTTTTTTCTCCTTCAGTTAGGTGTTACCTTCCTTTCTTTGCCTGTCCTCTCCCAGACCTCTTGGTGAGTTGCCTCCTTTCAGTCTCTGAGCCTTGCCCTTTGCGCATTTCAGGATCTCATTTGTCCTTTCGAGGATTTTATATAGAATGATAAAGAAAATGATTATTTGAAGGTTTGGGAGCTTGGCATTATTACCATTATTTGATTTTTTATTTTTATTGTTTTTGGCTTTGACAAATAGTCAAAGCTCTCCTGGTAATGAGAACATTAAAAAGCCTTCATTAAGATCCAAGAAGGGAAGTGCTGGGGAAAGTTAATTACCTGGAGCCCAAAGTCCGATTTTTCCTTTAACAACCCAAGGCTGCACTTTAGAGGCAATCATGGATTGCTGTTTGGCAAATAGTGAGCCTTTCTTGAAATGGTGAGTGTAATTAGATGCTCTCCTGTCTGTTATTAAAGACAAATTGTTTGCAAATGGTTAACACTTGAGTACAATACTGTGTCTTCAACCTTTATCATCATTTTATTTCCAATATTGAATGAAATATTCTAAACTAAGAAATGAGAGCTTATTTCAAGGCTAATTGTTTGCTAATGAATTACTGCTGCTCTTAAGAAAACTTGTACTATTTACTTATTATTTTGCCTTCATTTTTCTTTAGAGGTTTTGACATTTGCAATTCAAATATACTCAGAAGAAGTCTTCTGTGAAAAGAATCATCCATCCAGTGATAGTGGCTAATTTTGCTCCTAATTGGGGCTATGAACCAATCAAAGAAAAAAACTCTCAACCCTGTCCAAAATTCACTGGCTGGAAAAGAACTCAGATGTCATTAGGGTTGCCAGTGCTCTCGGGTGACAGATAAGAATGCATATAGCATTTTTGACTTTCAAGGGATTTTTTGAGACTGATGTCATCAGCTTCTCTCATGCTTCATAGCAATTTACTGCATTATATGCACACGATTCAGTCACTAGTTACCCTAAATGAAAGTAGAAAATCCAGACAAAAGGGAACAAGATTAAGGCTGGTAACTATATTATGGTGATACCAATTTAGACTCAGAATTCTATGTCTTTCAAGTGATAGGATTTTAAATTGCTGCTTGTGTCTATTTCAACTTAATTACTAAAGAATTATGAACAAAATAGTATGGACATGTTCCTGGTAATAGAGCATATTTTTAAGTGTGATTATCATCATTAAAATGAGATGTTCCAAGGTGCAGATATCAAATCTATTATAGGGGTGGCATACAATTATAGGAGGGACTTTACCTAACAAATGTAAGCAGTGTAACCTGATTCTTTGTACCCTCAATGAATCCCCAACAATAAAAAAAATAAAAATATATTATAGGGATATTAGTAGAATCCTAATGTACCTTTCTTCACTGTCTTTTCCACAAAACTTCTGTTTCATAATAAATAATCAACTGTAAACAATAATTCAACCATTAGTTATTTAGTGGTGACTGCATGCCTGAAAATGTGCTAGCTCCCTTTATATGGTTTCCATTTAATTTTCCCTATAACCACATGAAATGGATGTTATCCTTTTCCATCTATACATGAAGAAACTGAGCCTTGGAGACATTATTTTCCTTGGACCTGCAGCAGTAAGTAGTCCCCAGCAATGAGAATCTAAATAGCTATTTCTTGTCCTAAAGGCAGTTATCCCTGTTGTAAAAATTCTATCAAATGTGCCTACCTTTAAATTGCAGTTTGATATATAGTGTACATGTGACCCAATAAATATTTAGTGGTTTATATCTGAATAATCTGTTTGAATTTCTATTTTTAAATTTGTAGACTTTGATCATTTAATGATTAGCTATGCATACTTCCTCTTCTATGAATTGTCTGTCCAAGTCTTACTGATCTCATAATTATTTTTATATACTACATATGTAACTGAGTGGGCATCTGCTTTTAGTGCTATATCCTCCTTTGTTAGACAGCAAAGTTTTTTTTTTTTTTTTGCTGTTTTTGGCCCAGGCCGGGTTTGAACCTGCCACCTCCAGCATATGGGGCTGGTGCCCTACTCCTTTGAGCCACAGGCACCACACGAAAGCAAAGATATTTTTCATACTCTATAATTTTTCTCAATAACTTATTCTTCTAGAAGTTCTTAACCTATCCTGTAACTTTCTGTAAGCGTATATTTTCTTATAATATAATAGGGTTTGAATTTTTCCAAGTAGTTCTTTATTAATACATATGGAAATTATGTAAGAACTTATTAAGTGGTATGAGCTATCACACATACACACACATAGTTTTCCTCTTATCTACTCTAGCCATCACCACCACTACTACTACCTGATGCTGTTGATAAAAATGTTTGCAGAATTGGTATTATTTCCAAGGAAATGGTGAAAGGCAATAAAGAATTCAGGGAAGTTGGCAGAAAAAGAATGGATCAATCTACTCCTATCTCTTGGTCTTTTGCACAGGGTAACACAGATCCTTAAAAGGATGATTTCCAAAATGCTTCTAATTTCTTAATTTCAGTGCTCAAAATATGACAGTATGATATAAGAAACATAATAAAAGTCAGCAACTGTGGAGGACAAAAACTAGCTTTCAACCTCCACTTATGGGAAATTAGAATAGTAAAAGATGGGATAGGGACCTCGAGACCTGGGGAACAACACAGGATGAGTATCCTTGTTTCTACTTTTGCTTCATATGTTCTGGACAGAGCAGAAGATGCTGGCAGTCTATATCTAGGTCCTAAAATAGACCTTAGCAAATTTAAAAGAATTGACTGTGTTCTCTGACCTCAATGAAATTAAACCAGAAATAAATAACAGAAAGATAAAAGGAAAAATCTCTATACACTTGGAAACTAAACAGCATACTTCTAAATAATCTACAGGTCAAAGAAGAAGTCTAAAGGAGATAATACATGGAAGAAGATGAAAATCAGAAGCAACATATTAAAATGTATGACACAACTAAAGCAGCATATTATCACACACACACACACACACACACACACACACACACACACACACACATATATATATATATATTTTGATTCACGGTTCCTGGCTCATAACTCTCGTAGCCCTTGTTACTGTCTTTTGTTATATCATTGGGGACACTCTAGGACTCAGAAGCAGGCCTCAGGAAATAGAATCTCTCTCTTTGACATTCTTACGCTCTTCTTTCAAAAACTGAGGGAAGATTTTAGTCTGATTGTGAGTCATAAAACCCCTATTTCAGAAGGGGTCTTTCCCCATATCCTGGAGGAAAGAATGTTGCTCCGAGAAGCCAAGAAGAATCTGAACAGACAGATGGGTTTCCCGACTCATTCTATTACATGTGGTATTAGATCATATTCTGTTTGTCCAATCACATGATGATCAATCATGTCTATTCAACAAAATTTCCATTAAAGACCCAAGAGGAGAGCGTTCTCAGAGCAGTGGAGGTTCCTTGGAAGATGGTATGTCCAGGGAGGACATGGAAGCTCCACCAATCTTCCCATACCTCACACTATGCACCTCTTCATCTGTATCCTTTGTAATACGCTTTATAACAAAGCAGTAAGTGTTAAGTTTTCCTTAGTTCTGTGAGCTGCTCTAAGCAAATTAACCTAACCTAAGGGGGAGGTCATAAGGTCCCTGATTTATAGTCTGTTGATAGAAGCACAGGTAAAACAACCTGGGCCTTCTGATTGGGATTGGAAGTGAAGGAATCAGTTTTGGGGACTGAGCCCTCAATTTGTGGGATCTGATACACTTTCTAGGTAGATAATGTTGGAATTGAATTAGAGGACATCCAGCTGGAATCTGCTGCAGAATTGCTTGTGTGGTGTGTGTACTCTCTCTGTGTATGGTCACTGAAGTCTTCCATGTTGATTCGTATTGTGTAAGAGCAGAGGAGAAATGGTTTGGATTTTGGTGGTACCTATGCTCAAAAGAGTAGGGTGTCGGCCCCATATACTGGAGGTGGCAGGTTCAAACCTGGCCCTGGCCAAAAACTGCAAAAAAAAAAAAAAAAAAAGAAAGAAATGGTTTGGATTTTTTCCCTTCTGAGAGTTCTATAACCAAAGTGGAAGTTCTTTCCAAATCATTTTATGGAGGTACGTATTACTCTGATACCAAAACTAGGTAATGACAATATTTTTTTCAAAAAAAGAAAAAGAAAAAATTACAGGCCAATATTTCTCTTGCAAACAGATGCAAAATATTTAAAATTATTTGCAAATAAAATTTAGCAATATATAAAAATAATTATACATCCTTACCAAGAGATGTTTATTCCAGGAATTCCAAATTGTTCAGCATGCAAAAATCAGCATTACCTACCAAATTAACAGGCTTTGGCATAGATAAATAATTACATCAGATTCAATACCCATTTGTGATAAAAAAAAAACTCACGATAAATATGAAAATTTTCTCTACATGATAATGACCATCTATAAAACAAACAACAGCACATTTTACTACAGTTAAACCTTATACTTAATTGGGGACGATTTGCACCACTCTAATTTAACATAGTGTTGGAAGTTCTCACCAATATAAGAAAGTAAGAAAAGCCAAGCAAAGCAAAATATATGGGAAAAAGAAATACAATTTTCCTTATTTTCAGATAACACGATTGTCTATGTAGAAAAGTCCCAGTGATCTATAAAAAACTCTTGGAACTAATAAGGGAGTTCAGTATATTAACAGGTAAAAGATCAGTTATACTTCCCTGTACTAGAAATGAGTACATAGGCACCAAAATTGATAACATAATGCCCTTAACAATCACTGAAAAAGTTAAATGTTTAGGTGTAAATCCAACATATTTTGTATGGGACTTATACATTGAAAACTGTATAAGGACAATAAAAGAAATGAAAATAAATCTAAATGAATAAGTGGAAAGATGTTATATTCATGTATTGGAAGACTCAACATCGTAAATATGTCAATTCTCTCCAAACTATTTTAACACAATTCTCTATCAAAATTCAGAAATGTTGCTTTTGTAGATGTTGGCAAGATTATTTTAAAATTTGTATACAAGGCAAAAGAATTAGAATAAAACAATTTGGAAAAGAAGAACATAGTGAATGGAATTGGCTTACCTAATTTCAAGATTTACTATATAGCTACAGTGATAAAGACTGTATGGTATTTTTAGAGGCGTAGACACATAGATCAATGGAAAAGAACAGAGAATTCAGACACACATGTATTAGAGAATTAGTCCCACACAAGTATGCTTGTGATATTGTGATATGATAAGAATAATATATTTGGTCCCTGCCCTTGGATACTGGCAAACAGTTCCTAAATTCCCTGGAATTTTCTGGACAGTATCTTTTGTTTTAATAAGGCTGACATCTCTTGTTTTAATCTTGGTGTGTTTCTGGATAGCCTTAGGAGGAGGGCTTCTTGCCAGGGAAACTAATTACTTGATTGGAGGGCTGGAACTTTTGGGCCCATCCCTCAAACTCTGGGGAGGGAGAAATGTTGAAGGTTGAGTTGATTATCAACAGCCAGTGATGCAATCAATCATGGTTATATAATGAAGCTTCCATAAAACCCCCAAAGGACAGGATTTGGATAGCTTCTGGAATGTTAAGTACATGGAGGTGCCTCAAGGGTGGTGTTCCCAGAGATGGGATGGAAGCTCTCTGCTCCTTCCCCTACACCTTGCCCCATCCATCTATTCAATGTCTATTCATTTGTATCCTTTGTAATATCCTTTATAACAAATGGGTAGATCTAACTAAAGTGTTTTCCCAAGTTCTGTGAACTACTCTAACAAATTATTTGAAACCGAAGGGGAGATTGTAGGAACCCCTATCTACAATCAGAAGGGGTCAGAAGTACAGGGCACAACCTGGGGCTTGAGATTAGCATCAAAAGTAGGGGGCAGTCTTGGGAGACTGATAAACCCGTGTCATCTAATGCTATCTTATCATGTCAGAATTGAATTAAATTATAGGGCATTTAGCCAGCGTCCAATGGCAAATTGTTTGTTGTGGTGGAGAACCAACCTCCACTACATCTTGCATCAGAAGTGATGTGTTGAGTAGTGTGTGAGAGTAGAGGTGGGGGAATGGCTTAATTTTTCAAATTCTGAAACGCCCACTTGATATTTTGGAGTGGTGCAAAACAATTCACTGGAGAGGAGACTGAATTTAAAGATGCTGCTGGAGCAATTAGATATCCGTAGATATAGGGGAAAAGCAAACAAACAAACAAAACCTCCAAACAAACAAAAAATCTAACCTAAGTCTCCCATCTTATGCTAGAAATTAAATCAAAAAAGGTCACAGAGCCAAAACTATAAAAAAAAATTCTAAGCAAAAATCTAGGGGTGGGTAAAGAGTTCTAATCTTCACACCAAGCCCAGTGCCAAATACCAATGAATGATAAATTGAGCTTCATTGAAATTAAAAACACTTATTCCTCAAAAGACCTGTTAAAAGGATGAAATGAAGAGCTAAATATTGGGAAAAAATATTTTCCAATCATATATTTGACAAAGGACTAATATGAAGAATATGAAAAAAAATCAAATACTCCAATTAGTAAATTAATAAGACAGAGATATTTTATCAAAGACGATATAAAAATGGAAAATAGTAAAAACAAAAGCATTATTTATCATCAACAAAATGCAAATTAAAAACAATGAGATATCGCTAGTGCTCTTCAGAATGGCTGAAATAATAATAGAAAAGTAAAATCAATAAATATTGGCAAGGATGTGGAGAATTTGGATATTCATATCGTTAGAATGGCTCAGTGACTGGAATTGATACAGGGTGTTCCTCATTCAGAGATGGGCAGGAACGTCCACTCTCCATACCCCAAGTTTTCCAGGCCTAATCAAACAAATTTTTTCTTTCTAAACTGCACTCTCTGAATACAGCAGAAAAGCAGTTTTCCAAGATTTCAAGTAAGCTAGTCCAGGTGCTGAAGGAATTGCATTAATTTGCTTATAACCCTCTCATTCAGTCCCTAATCAACATTGAAGTCTGTCAAGCTCTAGCCAAGTGTAATTCCCCAAACAGTATAAAGCTCCTAAAGGAATGACTCAGAAGACTCCTGGGGGGACCTCTCACTTGGTTCTCTCCACTCTGCTAGAGGCTCTGGTACCTTTCCTTCCTTCTCTATTCCTAAATTCTATCTTACCACTGATCTCTGGTTCCTAGGCTCATTCTTTGATACTCCAAGACCAAGGACTGACTATTAAAAGAAATTCCAGCAACAAAATAATTGAAAAGAGCAAGTAAAGTTTTAGCAAGAAATAGAAGATTTATTAATGACTTACACAGCAAGGTGGGTCCTATCCGAGTGACTTCAGGCTTTATGGAAAACACAAATTTGGGTTTTATATACAACTTTGAAGCATATCAACTGTTTCTTATAGGTCTCCCAGGCCTTAACTAACTGTGTACTCAAAACATCCCACCTGCAAGTACTCAATAACAACCCCCCTGCAAAGTCAGCTGATCCAAAACAATCCAAAGTAGCCTAACTATATCCTTCATCCACCCTGCTCATATTTAGCTAACTACCTGTGGGGTAAGGAAAGGTGGGCTTTCTCACCCGTGGAAGGAGACTTGCACTCCTAGAGGGCCATAACAGTGTACAATGAAGTCATGCTGATGTAACTGCTATTGGGCATGGTGCCAGTTTATTCCCCTGGGTATCAAGGTGCACAGGATCCTTCCCTGTACAGATTGTGGATTGCAGATTGTGCTGTGTAATTTAGCTCCCCAGCTGCCAGGTGCAGGGGTGGACTTCCCACATAACTTAGCTCACCAGCCGCCATGAGCTAAATAAAGCACGTTACACCTGCCCTCCATGCCTAGGTTTTTCTTTAGCCTGTCTGAAGCAGAATGCTTGTGCAGCACTGCCTGATAGTACTTGCTGGTGGGACTGTAAAATGTCCCTTTGTAAAACAATTGGGCAGTTTCTTAATAAACTAAACATGTAAATACCACATGATCCAACAGATGCACTCCTGAGCACTAATCTTAGAGAAATGAAGATGGTATGTGCACACAACTTCCACAGATATTTGTGGCAGCTTTTTTTTTTTTTAATAATATCTTCAAGCTGGAAAAACTTCAGATGCATTCAATAGATAAATGGTTAAAGAAACTGTGGTAAATCCATGGAACAGAATACTACTCTGCATAAAAGAACAAACTATTGAAAACACAGAACAACCTGGTTGAATTTGGAGAGAATTATGGTAAGTGAAAAAAGCCAATCTTAAAAGCTTTTAGAGGCTATACAATTCCATTCATATAACTTTTTTGAAATGGCAGACATACAGAATGATAATAGATGACTGGTGTCAGGGGGAGAAGAGGGAAAATGGGAGGGTAACAGGTGTGGCCACAAGAGAGCAATAGGAAGAATCCCTGCAGGGAAGGAACTATTCTCCTTGAAAACCAGGATCCTGGTTAAGATGTATTCCAGTTTGCAAGTAATAGCAGTGGGGGACACTGGATGAAGAGATCATGGGATAGCCCTGTATGCCTTCTTGTAACTGTATATAAATCTACAAATATCTCAAAATATTATAAGTTTAATTTTTAGGAGGCCTTAACTGGATACTCAACTAGAAGATGGCTCTTGGACAGGGCTTGCCTTCAAAGCTATACAGTGATGTATTTCTCTTATAACTTCCAAATTAAAATGTATTTTTTAGCTTAACAAATGTTTATTGAGTACTTGTTACAATCTAAACATAGTGCTAGTCTCAATGGTTCAATGGGATAATAAATGCGAAGTTGTATTCTAGGAACTTGCCATCTATGGAGAGAGACAGGTGTGCACAATAACTCTGTTCTAAGGCAAGTAACAGCAAATGTGATGGTTTAAAATCAGAAGAAAATAGTAAATAGCATGAAAAGGGTAGACTGTCTACACCCATGGGTTAGAAATGTCACAGGGGTTTGGAGGAGACTAGCTGGTATGACCTGAACAAGTTTAAAACTATAGGAAGGATTTCCTTATTTAATTAGACAAATATGGTAATGGATGAGAAAATCTGGATCGTACCGAAATAATCCTTGCATGGTGTTTAATATCTGTCAATTCCTATTCATGACAACAAGTAACGTGCCATGACGGCAATGTGCTATAAATTCCCTTCTAATTCTCAGAGAAGGAGAGCTGGCAGCCTCTTTTCATGTACAGCTCTCAGGGTAAATTTGGTGTCCAAAAACCATGTTGGTGCCTGTCCTGTACTCAGATATCCAGGTGGTCAATTAGGACAATGAGCCAAACAGAAAGTAACGATCAAGTCTTTGTCAGCCGACTGCGACAGTGCAGACAAAGGGCAAGATGGGAGGCTGGCTCCCTGGTGTTTCATTTTGCCTGTGGAACGGGCACAGGGTGAGGGACAGGTGGAAGGGCACAGATGGGCAAGGGATCAAATTATTGCTAAGGCCAAACAAAAGGTTTCTTCCTTTTCCTGAACCTTTTGCCATGGGAGAAGGGGAAGGGCTACACAAGGAAAAGTATCAAAGTGGATAAAAGTACGTGAGATGGCCCTTGCTGTCCCCTTCACAATAAGACGACCCAGGTGGAGGAGCCTGGGGCTAGAGACAAAGCCCCATGGATGAGAGTCTGAGCAGGTCGCTGACAGGGCTGAGGCTTGTATTGTAGCTCCCTCCTTCCCGAAAACTGTGATGCTCTGGCTGTGGTGTAGGGAGGCCTGTCAGACAAAGCCTTGTAATTGGCTGTGATTGGGCCTGAAAGATCATACAAGAGATTTGGGCCAGCAGTTAGTTTTGTCAGTGGCCAAATAGCGTTTCCACTTCAGAAAAATCTGTTTGGTTCTTATAGCTATATCTATAAGTTTTCACTGAACCATTTAAGTAGTAGAAAAAATACTCTGGTTTAATATTTCTAGTGTCAGGCTAGGTCTGGGCATGATTAGGCATTTTTTTTCATTCATTTTATTTTTCTAGCAATGGATTAAGTAATTTAGAATCTAATTTGGATAAACAGATATGCATTGGATCATATTAGCAATTCCAGTCTTCCAAACCTTCCTGGCAGAGTAACAATGGCCATTGGAAGTTGTCACATCCAGAACACTCAGGGTGCCTCCTGCCCTTTCTTGGAATATTTCAGTTTTGGTGTACCGTTGACACTTCTAATATAGACACTTCCAGTGTGGACAGTACAATAATTGCAGGTGACATGCCTGACTTTAGTGTTGTGTTTTCAAGAAAGTGAATTTATAGAAGGAAGATGATATAAAATTGGTCATTAAATATACTTCTGTATCACCCCCAGCCTAATAATAATTATGGCTAATACCAGATGGTTGTTAGCCAGAATCAGAGCTAATTTAGAAATAAGAATGAGGGAATATTGAAATGTGAGAATACTGATTTTTTTTCCTGCATCCTCATATATGTGCTTAATAAATATGTTCTGGGATGTAGGAAATCCTACCCTTAAATGTCGCACCTTGAACTACCAAGTATTTTAGGCTGAAAGAAATTGAGAAAACTGCAGCAGATGCAGGAAGTTACCCTTGACCCTCTCCCTCCTCCTCTCTGAAGCAGGCCATAAAATTTAGGATTCCTCTCCCCCCACTTCCTTCTATAAAGCAAGCATTAGAAACCAGAATTCCCTTGGTTCCTTCTTCCTTGAGGTAGACCCCAAACCTAGGAAAGTCACTCTCTGACCTTCTCCCACTTCCCTGAAGATGCTCATGTGACAGGTGGCCTGCCTTCTAAGGTGGAGGAATGAATGTCACACAGAGAGGCTAGGAAAAATCAGAGTAAACAAGGCTTCCTAAGCTCCTCACCCAGTTTATTGCTGTTAGATCATATCATACCTTATTGTCCTCCAGTCATGTCCATAAAAAATATGGTTTTCCTGGGTCTTTGGGTTTTCATTTCTGAGAACTACTGTGTGACATAGAATTTATGTTAGATAAATTTGTATGTTTTTTTCTTATTAATCTTTTTGTGATGGAGTCTCAGCCATGGGTAAGGAAAGGATATTACATTTGCACCCGTTAGTTAAATGAATGAAAAAAAAAAAAAACAAGATAACATTGGCATAGAGTTGGTTATATACTTTATACTGAAGGTGAAATACAGGCTTTTCTTCTCTTACCAATTCTGGGCCAGGTGTCTGCCAGAGACCTTGTTTTTCCATCTAAGATAATATATTCCCTCTTCCACATGTGGTCTTTCATAGAATTTAAAATTCCTTGAATTTACTATGGAAGACATTTCTAATTTCTTAATAAGTAGCTCTGTGTCAAAAGTGTCAATCTTACTAAACATTATAGGCACGATGCCTGGGAAATAGTAGATGCTGAATAATTTGAAAGATCAATTTTAGATACATACTATGTTTCTAATATGAAATGTATTTTTAATATTTCAAATACTACATTTTAAAATCCCCATGACAGCATTTTTCTCCATATGTTCCTATTAATCTTAAAGTATTTTATTTTGATGAATGTACATTAATCGATGAGTCTATAATTATATCAATTCTTTGGCAAATATATTACATTGTTACATTAATTATTCTTCCCTCTTCACGTGCTAGCTTCTGAATATCCAACCTATGATAAGTACATGTGTATAAATGAAATGTTAAAAGGATATACAATTGGTGATTTTGCCATATTTTTCTACAGGCCTCCCTGAGCCAAGTGCTCGTTTGGATATTTTAAAATATCTTGAATTTTCTGGCAAAAAAAAAAAAAAAAGGAAAAGAGAACAATGTTTAAGGTGGATGATGTTTTAGTTGTTGATATAAATCAAACCTTAAAATACCACAAGAAAACCTTGTGTCCATATCCCCTGCTTGACCTTGGTTGTCCAGCATTTATGCTTTTTTTATCAGGATTATTGAAGTTTTAACCCCCAAAACAGTTAGTGTTATCTAGCTTTTGTTGTACCTGGTGTCTATACACACACACACACATATATAATCTATACACACACTTATAAATACATAAATATCTCACAGTGCTTTTCCTAATACACATGGTTTAAAAGAGCTTTAAAACTGAAAGAATATCCCTTTGGTACATTTGTGCTAGAAATTCTACTTTTTGACTTTCACTCTCCACGTACAGTCCTATGGTGTCTGGGCTGTCAGCCTTCAAACTGGCTGCAGATCATGCACGAATTCTGACTGCAGAAAAGTAGGAGGTAAAGTCATGGATGAGTACACATGAAGGAGCACGGTAAAAATGTAAACCAAGCCCTTGTATTTCCATAGTCCTACTTGCAAGCACAGAACAGAGATTAGGACAGAAGTAATGATAATTAAAGAATCCTCATAAAAAGAAACATCTTTTTAGTGTTTTTGCTTCTCTGGATTTAGTTTTATTTTCATTATTGGATGGTATAGAAATACTGATATTTTTTTTTCCTTTTGGTTATAAACCAAGGGATTGCTGGATCATATGGCAGTTCCATTTTTAGTTTTTTGAGGTACCTTTATACTGTCTTTTTTTTTTCATTCTTTTTTTTTTTTATTAAATCATAGCTGTGTACATTAATGCAATCATGGGGTACAGTGTGGTGTTTTCATATACAATTTGAAATATTTTCATCAAACTGGTTAACATAGCCATCATGTCATTTTCTCTGTTATTGTGTTAAGACATTTATATTCTACTTTTAGAAAGAATCACTTGTACCCGTGTAAGATAAACCACAGAGGTGATCCCACAAATCACCCTCTCTCCACCCATCCACCTATACTATTTTTTATAATGAGTATACTAATTTCCCACCAAAGTGTGCAAGCAGTCCCCTTTCTCTGCAAATTTACCAGCACTTGCTATTTTTTGCCCTTTTGATAATAGGTATTCTAACTGGGGTGAAATGATACTTCATTGTGGTTTTGATTATCATTTCCTTGTTGATTAGAGATGGTAAGCATTTGTTTTTTTCCTATATCTGTTGGTCATTTAGATGTCTTATTTTTAAAAATGTCTGTTATGGTCTTTTCCTCAATTCTTTTTTTCTGAGATCAGTCTCACTCCTTTTCCTCAGCTGGCATTAAGTGGCATCATCATAGCTCACTGTAATCTTTAATTTGGGACTCATATAATCCTCCTACCTCAGCCTCCTAAGGAGCTAAGACTACTTGTGCATGTCACCATCTCCAACTAATTTTATTTTTTATTGTTTGTAGTGATGGAGTCTTGCTATGCTGCTCAGGCTTGTCTTTAGCTCCAGGTCTCAAGTAATCCAGCTACCTTAGCCTCCCAAAGTGCTAGGAAAAATCTGTACCCAGATTTTTCTTTTGATTGGATTACTTATGTTTTGCTATTAATTTGCTTGAGTTTGTTATATAGTCTGGTTATTAAGTCCTTGTGGGATGGATAGTTTGCAAATATGTTTTCCATAGGTTATCTCTTCACTTTGATTTTTTTCTCTGTTGTATAGAAGCTACTCTACTTGATGTAATCCCATTTGTCTGTTTTGCTTTTGTTTCCTATATTTTTGAGGTCTTATCCAAAACATCTTTGCCCAAATCAATATCTGAAAAATTACCCAATCTTTTCTTTTGGTAGTTTCATAGTTTCAGGTCTTACATTTAAGTCCTTAATCCATTTTGATTTAATATTTGTATATGGTTCAGGATGGGGATCTAGTTTCACTTTTTCACACAGGGACAGCCCATTTTCCTGGCACCATTTATTAAAATGACCATCCTTTTCATAATTTGTATTCTTGGCATCTTTGTCAGTAGATGCCTGTAAGTAATTAGATTTATTAATGGTTTTCTATTGTGTTCCATTGGTCTTTGTATCTGTTTGTATGCTAGTATCAGGCTATTTGGTTACTGTAACTTTGTAGTATAACAAAACATCAGGTAGTTTGATGCTTCTAGCTTTCTACTTTTTACTCAGAATTGCTTTAGCTGTTCCAGACGTCTTTTCTGGTTTCATATGAACTTAAGATTTTCTATTTCTGTGAAGAATGCCACTGGTATTTTGATAGAGATTACACTAAATCTATAGATCAAGTTTTCTTTATTTTTTTCCTTTTTTTCTCTTCTATATATTTCAAATAGTCTATCTTCAAGCTCATCAATTATTTCTTTTGTTTGATTGGTTCTGCTGTTGATGCTCTTTATTACATTTTTCATTTCTTTCATTGTATTTTTCATCTCTAGGACTTTGGTTTGATTTTCAAAACTTATTTTCAATATCTCTGTTAAATTTTTCTGATAAATTTCTGTGTATTCTTGAAATTCATTAAGCTTCTTTAAATAGTTGTTTTGAATTCTTCGTGTGGGAGTTCACTATCTCCATCACTTTGAAGTCAGTCTCTTGTACCTTACTTTGCCATTAGGTAAAGTCATTTTCCCTAAATATTCTTGATGATTTGGGGTATGCAATAATGTCTGTGCATTGAGGGATTAGGTAGTTGGTTTAGTTTTTGCAATGTGGCTTTGTTCGTGATTGTAATTTTTCATATGATCTTCCAGGAGCTGTGGCCACAACAGCTATCTCAGTATTTAAGAAAGCTCTAAGCTCAGGTTTGCTATGAGTCTCATGAGGACTCTAAGGTTGATGTGACTTATCAGCCCAGTTGGTCTTTGGAGAAGACCAAATGGTGATACTAGGGCTGTATGTGACTGCTGGCCAAGGACTTGAGTCTAGAAGACTGTCCCAGTGGTCCAGAATAGTATTCCTCCCAGCAAGTCCCTGCAGACATGCAATAATTCCCTGACTGTAGCAGAAGGGGAATCTTGGTGGATCTGAGATTGGATTCCCTTGGGATTTTCTGTGGGATGGAGGCTAAAGAGCCTGGTCTTAGAGGGGCAAGCATCTTTCAGCAATCCCTGCATATTGTGGGATAATTCCATGACTGCATGGGAGAGGCTGGAGCTGAGACTTGGTCCTTTGGGGATCTGCTATGGGATAGAGATTGGTGACTCCAGGGAGGCTCAAACTCCCAACCTGCAAGATATGGGTGAATCTTCCTCTGTGTCCCTATGTAAGCAGCTCTGAGCTTGGACCTCAGATGACAGGGGCTGGAACCAAGCTGCAGAGCAACTTTCAGCCTCACTGAAAGACTGCTGTTAGTGAGTGGACAAGCCCTTTTATGAAGTCACTAGTGCACATGACTCCTTTGAAACACCTTGTGAAATGGTTTTGTTTGCAAGTTCAAGGTCAAATGAGGCTATAACTAAGTCCTTTGGAGGACTGAGGTGTTTCTGGGCTTGATGCTGACAAAATGCTCAGTAGATCAGCTACTTGGGTGCTGGTCTGTACTCTGAAAATGAGTCCTGTGGCTCTGGTAGAGAGACATTTGTGTATTGATGGATGCACAATTCTTGGAGAAGGATATGACCGTCTATTCAACCATCTTGGTGAAATCATTCCCTGCCTACTTTAGTTTTATTGATATGCCATTACAACCCAGAAACCCATCTCTTACTATTAGCAAAAGCTTGAAATTCTAAGTGGCAGATTCATCTTCTCTTTTCCTGAACACAAACAATTCTATAGAACTAGTCCTATTATCTCAATATTAACTGTGTCAGTATCCTTTGACAAGGGGACTATATGTTATTGAAAGAAAAGGAAACAAGTTTGAGATGAATTGATTTTTCTGGAGACCTAACTTCTTTTTGGAATTAAAAACATCTAAAAGAATAAGTTTATACAAATGCTATAAATTGAAAGAGAAAATCACTATTCTTTAGTTGAAATAATGTTTAATAGAATGAAAGATTATTAAAACAGCTATTGGAGAAAAATTGTTGGAAATAAGCTTCATCTTTTATATGATATGATTGTCTATCCTTGTCTAAATTCAGTAACAGAGGTAGAATGCCATACAAACACGGCAGAAATATTCAACAGTTGAACAACATTGAAAGGGTAACCTGTCTAAAATGTCTTGATCTCTTATTGTCTTTACTTCCTCCATTTTTTTGTTTTATTCTTAAAATATTACTTTTAGTTTTCATTCACAATATGTTTTGATAAAAGATTGTTCCTTCTCTTTATATTATTTTTCCCAAACTCTTCCCCCCCCACATGTTTATTCTCTTTCTTACATTATTAAAAAAGTATTTTAAATAGTAAGTCTTCTGAGAATCCCTGGTGACATCACTGTAAATAGTATTTTAAAGGTTATTTCTAGCTCTTAGTTAAATGTTATTAAGCCTTTAGGGAAGGTGATGAGGATATTCAGCAATACAAAGTAAGAACCTTTTGAGTATGATGAAATTTCCAGTATGAAATAATTAGCAGGAAATAATGCTTCTGATGACTAATAAGATAAACTAAAATGACTGCTAGTTTACTTCTCAAATCTGAAACCAGAAATAGAAAAGAGAACAACACTGATGGATTCTATGGCCTAAGACAAAGGGTAACAAACTCCTCAGAAGAGAGAAGACATTTGGGATTCTATCTGCCGTGGAGACACTGGGAGTTGAGGTCTGAATAGAATTAGGTGTCACAGACTGGGTGAGAGCTTTATAGCTCAGTCTTTTTCTCTCCCCCACTTAACTCATGGGGGATGGTTTCCTATACCTGCACTAGTGATACCAGAGCAGAACCAGCCAGAGATGTCAGGGTGACATCATTACAATGTTTGGGTCCAGATGAAATAAAGAGTGGATAATATCTAAAACAAATAAGTGGGACAATCCTTAAGAATTTTCTTCTCCCATCCCTTTATCTAAGTCATTTTAATGAAGTGAAGCAGCTCAAAAAATGGTGCCAGGAATCAAAAAAGATATACATGTACTCTTATAAATTAAAAAATAATTAATTGAAATAGAAATAATTAGATAAATTAACAATGTCTCATACTTACCTGATAAATATTTCTTTATTTTTATCATGTTAAAAGTGTAGCATTATAAAACTGAAAAGACAACTTAGAGGATGGAGAAAAGTTTTATAAAACATCTGTCTGATTATTTCATCATGTATGTGACAGATTATTTAAAGAACTCTGAAAACTGAGCCAATTAAAGATGGGTCTGTATAGACATTTTTTCAAATAAGAAATGCAAATGCCGGATAAACACATAAAAAATGTTCAACCTCATTAGATATAAGAGCCACCAGGAAATAGATAACACTTCATGTACACTTGGATGGCTACAAGAAAGAAAGTAACAGGTGTTGAGGAGGATGTGGAGAGATTAGAACCTTCATCGTTAGCTGCTGGGAATGAAAAATGATACAGCCACTTTGGAAAACAGTCTGACAGAATGTTTAAACATGCTTAGACATGGAGTTTGCATATAACTCAGCAGTTCTGTTCCTAAGTATATATATATAAAACAATGAGAACACAGCTCTACATAAAATTTTTTTCATGAATATAAGTATTAAGCAGAACTAGTCATAGTAGCCAAAGAGTAGAAATGACACAAACATTGATGAACTGATGAAGGAATAAAATGTAGAATACCCACACACTGGGATATTATTCTGCAATAAAAGTAAACGAAATACTGATTCATACTACAGAATGTATGAACCTTCTAAACATTATACCAAGTGAAGGAAGCTGCTAGCAAAGACCAAAGATTACATGACTCTACTTTCTATGAAATTCCAGAGGCAAATCTATGGAGGCAGAGAATACGTCAGGGTAGTGCAGACTTGTGGAAGTCGGAGGGAAATAGGGAGTGACTGCGAAGGGTATGGGATTTCTTTTGGGGGTGATGAAAACATTCTAAAGTTGACTGTGGTGATGACTGCCCATGTGAAGATACTAAACATCCATTGAGTTGAACACCTTTAAAGAATGAATCGTATAGTGTGAGCATTACATCTCAATTAAGTGTTATTTACAAAAACGGTAAAATAAATGGATAAAGCAAACAAGGAAGTTAGTGACATGGGAGATTAGGTGAAGAGTTCTCACAGAAGGCATCAGGGGGATTAGGGATGGATTAAAAGATGGCAATTATAGAAGACACAATAGATAGACTTGACTGGGCCAATATTCAGCTATAGGAGTCCTAGAAAAAGAGGGTAAAATTTTGGAAGGCATATCTGGGTACAAGGGGAAGATAGAAATAAGAAGATATAGTATTCAAAGATACTCGTTTTCTATGAAGAGATAGTTCAACAAACTAAGGGGACGATACCCACAAACATGAGTAGTAACAAGTTATTGATAAAATCACAATTAAAGTAAAATGAATAATCAGACTTTCAGTTAAAAATGATATCTTTAAAAGAAGAAAATAAAGGAAAAAAGAAACAAAAGGAAAAGGTAATAGAAATGTAAAACAAGATGTCAGAAATAAATTCCCATAAAATAATAATTATAATAAAAATATTGATTAGACTCAACAATCAAAAAGCAGAAATCCCCATATTAGATGCTAAATCAGAAACATGATCCAACAAAATATTTATCATGTGCAACTTATTTAGAATTATAGAATAAAAAAAGATTGGAAGTGAAGGAGGAACTTAAGTTCAGCTTTAAACTCTTACATGTTTTTTAAAATCTGTCATTTGATATCAGGTTTTGTCTCAGATTTTGGAAGGACACATAGCTGACTACTCACCTCAATACCATTCTGCCACCCCATCTTGATTTATATTCACATAAAATTTTCAAACAAGATGAAATACGAGGTTTTACACATCTAAAAGATAGCTTGAGGGAAATGCATTCTTTAACACCAACTTAACAGAAGTATTAGCAATAAAGTTTGCCTGCATAAAAAGTAGGTTGGCTGCTGGTACCTGCTCAAATATCTCTGCCTTGAAAGTTCAGAGATTTCTTTCATGAGTTCGGCTATACGGGTGTTTTTGTCAAGAAGATTTGGAGTCAATTTTATTCATCTAAATGCATCTGTATATTTTATTTGCAATGATCTTAAATGTGCATTTTAAAATATTTAGAAATGTAAAGAATGCACAAAACCTTTGTGGAATTGCATAGTTTATATTACATCATCACCTTGTCTAAACCTGGATTTAAAAGAGTGACGTGTTTTTAATTTGGTAATATAACTTGTTGGCAATGTTACCATTACAAGCTGAAAAGCTTGGTATCAGACACTCTTGTTTCTTCATGAGCTTCAGTGAAAACTGGGCATCCATTCCAGCACTCCACGGGTTCAGCATCCTGCCTGCCAGAGCAGGCGAGCAGTGCTAAGAAATGGCTTCTACATCAAAAAGTCACACTTTTAAAATTTGATCACTAAATGCAATTGGAATAGAAATTATCATTTTAATTGAAGTATCAGACTATCATATTTGTTATTTGACGGTGATATTTGACTTTTATCTTGGACTTGGTCAAATATTTGTTTTTCATATGTGTTCTTACTTGGTAAAATTATATATTCAGTTTATCTTTGCAAATAAATAATGGAAAACACATTTCAGGTAAATATCATTCAAAGAAAATCTAGGGTACCAGTTTTAAAATCAAACTATTGAAACCTTTATACCTGGTTAAAAATAACATTCTTTTCAAGTACACATTGTTTAGTCAAAAAAGTGGGCATGTTTAAAGTTGCAAATATAGTGAAAAATATGACCAAAAATATCATGCCTTCTTGTTTGCTTCTTTGTTTTTGAGACAGGGTCTCAAGCTCTCACCCTGAGTAGAGTGCCATAGTTTCATAGCTCATAGCAACCTCATATACTTGGGCTCAAGCTATGCTCTTGCCTCAGATTTTCTCCACTGGGCCTGACCTATCATGCCATTTTCAAAATCCGTAATACAATATAATTTGAAATAAAGAATTGATAACTTAAATTGATAATTGATAGATTGAAAACACTATATATCTGAAAACTGAAAAAATACAGAAACACTGTGTTTAAAGAAAATGGGAAGTTAAAAATATTGAAACTGACTAACAGTGAAAACACTCAAATAGCACAAGACAGAGAAAACAACAGGTCGAGAGAAATGGGTAGTTGTAGTTTAGCTTCGAAAAGATTGAAAACAAAAGAGCCAAGTATTCAACCCCAGAAAGAAGAAAATAGCAAGCACGTAAACTCGCAAAATAAAATAGAGAAAAATGTTGAACTAATATAAAAAAATGAACATTGGTTTTTCAAAAGGAGTCTCTAGTGAGGCAATCAAGACAGATTAAAACAATGTAAATAAACAAAGTACAGAACGTTAAAAGAGAACTAGTCAGACATTAGGAAAAGGCAACATGCTGAAAATATTGAGAACAATAACACATTTGAAAATTAGAAAAAATAAAAACATTCATTTCAAAATATATGCCAAAATTTACATGAGAAGAAATAAACACTTGAATCTACCCAAACTGTTAAAAGATATAAAATAGTAAGAATATAATTTAAGGGCCAAATCTTAGATACAAAAAATGACTTCAGGATCTAGCTTTGCATGTACCACTTAACATGTAATACCAGCCAAACCTTTCAGCAAAATGTCACCCCGTCTTTAATAATCTGTTCCAGAAAGTAGAAGTAGGAAAGCTAAAGTTACTTTATAATGCTAGTAAAATCTTGATTCCAAAACGTGTTAAAAACAATGACAGGAGTGAGTTCAGCTACAAGTAACAGAAAAATCCATTTACAACAGTTTATATAAATAAGAAATTTATTTTTCCTCATAAGAAGACAACCAGAACTATGTAACTGTCACCTTTTTCTTTTCGGTTACAACACTCTGATTTTGTTCATTTTTGCACCTCTTCCCCATGTGACTGAGGGTAAGCTGGCTGCGTCACCAGAGCCTGATTTGTGTGTAAGCCAATACATGCATGGCATTG
>CAUYTI010031833.1:0-21389 GCA_963575145.1 Galago senegalensis | reverse complement strand
TTTTTTTTGAGACAGAGCCTCAAGCTGTCCCCCTGGGTAGAGTGCCGTGGCATTACAGCTCACAGCAACCTCCAACTCCTGGGCTCAAGCTAGTCTCTTGCCTCCGCCTCCCAAGTAGCTAGGACCACAGGCGCCCGCCACAACGCCCGGCTATTCTTTGGTTGCAGCCGTCATTGTTGTTTGGCGGGTCCAGGCTGGGGATTTGAACCTGCCACCTTAGGTGTATGTGGCTGGCGCCTTAGCCGGTTGAGCTATAGGCGCCGAGCCTATAACATGGCTTTAACTTGTAATTCCCTAATAGCTAATAGGAAGCACATCTTCTATGAGCACATTGGCAATTCATATATCTTCCTTTTGAGGTGTCTGTTCAAATATTTTACTCTTTTGTAACTGGGTTGTCTTTCTTATTAAGTTGTATTATTTTCTAGATTCAAATCCTTTGTCAGATATAATCGACAAGTATCTTCACACAGTCTACAATTTGCCTAATGAGTTTCCTAATTTTACATTGTAATTTTAATTTTGAGAAAATTTAACTTATTTTTGTTTACTGCTTTGTATGTCATGCCTAAAAACTTAAGCCAAGCCCAAAGTCACAGAGATATTCTATGTTTTTCTCAAGAAGTTGTATAGTATTAATAATAGCTTTTGTGCTCGTGTAAATGAACCAACTCTTAATTTCTCCAGGAGACAGAGGCTGGGGTTGTTTGTTTTTAAATATGCCATCCAGTTACACCAGCCCCATTTGTTAAAAAGTTTCCTTTTCCCATTAGATTACATACACCTTTTGTTGAAAATCAAATGACCATATCAATGTCATTTGATTTCTGGGTTCAATGTCATTTCTGTTTCTGGGCTCCCTATTCTGTTTCACTGATCAGTTCCCAAAGTCTTATTAATGCAGAATTACAGTATTTAAGTTAGGTACTCTAAGTCATTTTCAACATTTCTTTGGACATTCTAAGTCTTTTACATTTCCATATAAAGTTTTTATAAGTTGCTCAGTTTCTACAAAGAAATCTACTGCATAATGATTTAGATTACACTAGATCTTCAGATCAATTTGAGAAGAATGGATTATTTTAAAAATATTGATTCTGCCAATCCATGAGCATAGTATGTCTCTCCATTCATTAAGTTCTTTTTTAATCTCTTTCAGTAATATTTAATAGGTTTTAGTGTATAGGTATTGAACATGTTTTGTTAAATTTGTGCCTAAGCATTTCATATTTTCAAATGCTACTGTAAAAATTTCCAATTATGTACTAATTGTATATTAAAATACAATACATTCTAGTACAATATATTGATCTTGTATCTTAAGACCTTACTAAATGCACTTGTGTCCCTATAGTCATTCTGTAAACACCTTTAGATGTTCTGCTAACCTGGTTGTGTCATCCAAAACCAGACGTTTTACTTCTGCCTTTTTAATCTGTGTGTATTTCTTCCCTCCCTCTCTTGCTTTATTATACTACCTAGGAAATAACATATTAACTGTTGTGTGAGTTATATTTAACTCATGCTAGTTTTGAGCCTGGGGCCTCTTGAAGTATATTACTCACATAATCTCTTGACTTTGGGTGCAGGATGGTGCACAGGCAACTCATGTTGCCATGCCATGGCATACATGTTACATGATAGGTGGCCCCCTGGGTGAACTGACCCTGCAGTCAGTTCATGAAAATCTTACTCATTGATGTTCTTGTTACAATTAATATTGATAATTCTAAAAACATAGATTAAATGAATATAAGTCAATGCATTTTATTTTTTCTATTTATGTTTACCTTTAAATTATAGTTAAACTTGATAAATCAAGAAAAATATTTTACCCTTTTCTCTTTAATTTTTTTTTATTTATTGTTATTATGGTTTTTTTTTGTGTCGAGACAGAGTTCTACCCTATGCCCTGAGCAGAGTGCAAAGGCGTCCCAGCTCACTGCAACCTCAGACTCAGGCTGTGGGCATCCTGTTGCCTCAGCCTCTGAAGCCAATCAGATTACAGGCACTCACAGCGGTACCCAGAGGGGTTTTTCAAGTTTTTTCATAAGGTCTCTTACTCAGACAAGCCTCAAACTTCTGAGCTCAAGCAATCCTCTCGCCTCAGCCTCTCACAGTGCTGGGATTACAGGCAGGAGCCACCACACCCAGCTATTAACTATTTTTCAAGTTACTTTTTATATTACTGATTGTCAAGGTTTTATATTACTTTATTGATGTATGTTTTAGGAAAAAGCCTTCTACACAAAAGTACACATTACATGTGCTGCATCTCCATGCTGTTGACATCTTCATGACATATTCACATCCTCTCTGAGCTTGTGTTTTTGAAATACACAGCCTGTCTTCCTCTGACAGGGCTCCTCTTCATCAAAGAACAAGTCACAGATGGTAATGGGAGGGACAGCACTGCAGTAGGTGTCTGATCTGTCTGGAGCAGTTTTAGGCTAACTTGTTTTCTAAATTTTATGATTGAGTCTCTTTGTTCACAGCTCTGTAAAGAACAAGCAAATTCACCAAAGCTGATCCTGTGATTAGCTCTATTGCTAACTTTCTGAACCAGTTTATGCCACATCTCGAAGAACGTGGATATGACGTCAGTTGATCTGACAGATCAATGAACACTTTCAAATTATTATAATCTACAATCCTGTGTGTTTTTTCTACAACACCTTTTCTTATTTAAACTGCTTTAGTGTCCTTACCATGCATAGAACTTAGCATCAGTACATGGCTCTAATCCTTCCATTTGAGGACAACTCCATGTCACTTTCTCAAGCAATTACCTTGTTCTTGTTCAGCTTTGCCTTTCCTATATCTGGCGGGGTTAGTTGCCTGTTACTTCTTAGTGTGCCCACCAGATACACAGAGTGCAAGAGGAGTTGATGAACTAGGTGGGTGCCGGTGTAATAGCTGTCAGTGTATGAAACACATCCACTATTTAGTAAACTTTCAGCTTCATGATAACTGAGGACAAAACAGAAATGACAGATCCTGCTTCCTTCCCATAATAAATTTTCACATTCCAGGTATAACTCTCTTTCAGGCAAAGTCTGAAAAGGCTTTTTTTTTTTTTTTTTTGAGGCAGAGGCTTGAGTTGTCACCCTGGATAGAGTGCCATGGCATCACAGCTCACAGCAACCTCCAACTCCTGGACTCAAGCAAGTCTCCTGCCTCCACCTCCCAAGTAGATGGGACCACAGGCACCCGCCACAATGCCCGGCTATCTTTTGGTTGCAGCCATCATTGTTGTTTGGCAGGCCCGGGCTGGATCCGAACCCATCAACTCAGGTGTATGTGGCTGGCGCCTAAGCCACTTGAGCCACGGGCGCTGAGCCAGTCTGAAAAGTTTTATTCCAAATTTGTGATGCATACTTTTTATGTACTATATGAAACTCAAACATCCACAAAATGGCACCATTGTTTCCTCAATACATATTTCCTAATTTGAAACTACAGCAACCTGAACCTTTTAAGATGATTAAGAAGTGGCTGGACCTTGAAGAGAAGGTCAACAGGAGGACATTCTTCCTTGTTAGAGAAATGCCATATTCTCAGAAGCATTTCAAAGCAATTATATGATGTAAGCTTGTTCAATGAATTGTCATACAAAACGTTTTCTGATCAATAGTGTGGAAGCCTTGGTTTCTTACCAAGGCCCATCCTAAATACTCCCCCAAATTGTTCCATTTCTTGAGAATTAACATCATAGCACATTTTAGTTGAGAGTAGGGTTTGATGTTACCCTTTTGTAAAGTCTGATTCACATAGATATTAGATTCTTTCACCACGGAGTCAATAATATCATCAAGTATGAAGAATGTGAAAAATCATAAGGTGCCATTTTGGTTGGAACACCAGGGTTACTTTCAACAAAGTAAAAAAATCTTCATGTTACTTCCTGGAACTGTACTCCAGGTCAGAGAATTTACCTAGTTACTACAGGTTCTTCAGAAACATTTGATGAAGAATCACTCACTGAAATCAGCTACAACTGATTCAGTTGTTTCAATAAGAGATTCTGAACAACATTCACCACTGAGAAGATCATCATGTAATGTTCTTCTAGTTTTTCTCAGTGGGCTGCAACTGCTATGAGAACTGTAACCACTATCTCCACCAGGACATCACTCCTCTGAATCATCACTAAATAGATCAACATTTTCATCACTCCTGTCCAAAACTTTGTTCCCATTTCCTCCAGTAATTCCTTACACTCACTTTCTTTCTTTCTTTCTTTTTTATTAAGTCATTTGTGTATAGATCATGAATACATTTATGCCAGTATGGGATTCAGTGTATTGATTATGTGTACAAATTGGGGGTGCTTACATCCTACTAATTAACATAGCCTTCACCTCATTTACCCAGTTACAACATTTAGACATTTGTGTTCTCCATCTGATAGATCTAACTTGTACTTGTAATATGCGCCATAGGTGTGGTCCCCCTATGAACCCTCCCTCTATCAATGCACCACCCTCCCTTCCCTTTCTTCTTTCATCCTAGGCTATAGTTGTGTTTTATGCACTTCATATGCAAATGTGTACACTCACTTTCTTTTCCTTTGAGAACAAAAAATGCTTTGGTAGAACTAAAGTAGAACTAGTGGATAGGCAGGAAAGTAAACAGCATGCCTGTGCACCATGAAACCTCTGCTCTGTGTTTTTGCTGCAATCAATCGGCATGTCTCCTCCACCTCCAGTCACCCTGCTCCAGCCAGCCAGCCCACTCAGGCCGAAAGTGCTGTACTGTGCTCTCCAACCACCATAACTTCCAACTGCACACTTCTCCTTGAATGTTTGCCTGGCTGCACTTTGACCAAAATCAATAGGATAGTAAGTGGCAATGTGATATTTTTGCACATTCTTGGGAGGGTATGGTTCAGGGGGTCATCCAGGACTATCCTAGATCCACTCCAGACAAAACTAAATACTTGTAGAATGAGAAAAGAGTCAATTTTCAGAAATATATTCAACAAGTATGTCATGAGTCACATACAACTGACATGGCATGCAGTGTAAAAATTGATTCTAGCACCATGTGAGTTGCATATTACTCACACAGAAAACAATTAAAAATTTTTTTATTCATTTAATTAGAAAGGATCATTTGACTTGGTGCCTGTAGCTCAGCAGCTAGGGTGTTAGGGTGTTAGCCACATACACTGGGGCTGGTAGGTTCGAAACCAGCCCCAGGCCTGCCAAACAATAACGGCAACTACAACAAAAAAATAGCCAGGCATTGTGGCGGGCACCTGTAGTCCCAGCCACTCGGGAGGTTGAGGCAAGAGAATCAGTTAAGCCCAAGAGTTTGTGAGATGTGTGCCCCAGCACTCTACCGAGGGCGACATAGTGAGTCTGTCTCAAAACAAACAAACAAACAACAACAAAAGGAAAAGATCATTATGTTTTTGACATTTTTATTCTATTTTCATAATAAAACACCATGGCCCCAAGGAAGAAATTTTTTTTCTAGTGTGGCAACATGTTAAAGTACAGTGTGAATAAAAGTGGGATGAGTGGACATCTTTCTTGCCATATTACTAATCAGGAGGGGCAAGCCTTTAATATTTTAACAAATATGATGAAAGCAATAGGTTTTTCACATAGGGCCTTTATCAGATTGAAGAAGATTCCTTCTATTCCTGATCTGCTAAGAGTTTTTCTTATAAATATGTGCTGAATTTCATCAGTTTTAAAAATATCTAACGAAATGATCATGTAGTTTTTTGCCTTTAATTAATATGGTGAATTATATCGACTAATTTTCAAATGTTACATCAAATTTGTATTACTGGGAAAAATCTCAGTCATATACATTATCCTTTTTATATACCTATGGATTAAATTTGCTAATACTCTTTTAAGAAATTCTGTGCCTATGTTCACAAATCACAGTCTACAATTTCCTTCTTTTTTAATATATATATTAGGTTTTGGTATCATAATAATGCTGGCATCATAAGGTAAATTGGGAAGCAACCCTTCCTATATTTTTGAAAAAGTTTATGCAGGGTTGGTGCTAATTTTCCTTATACATTTGACAGAATGAAACCAGTGAAACCAATGACTCTGAAGTTTTCTTTGCAGGAAAACTTTTGATTAAAAATTCAATTTTCTTTTTTGAAACTTAGTCACCATGAGCTTGAGGTATCATGGCATCATAGCTCACAGCAACCTCAAACTCTTGGGCTCAAGTGATTCTCTTGTCTCAGCCTCTGGAATAGCTGAGACAACAGGCATCCACCAATATGCTAGACTGGTTTTTCTATTTTCAGTAATGATGGCCCTTTTTGCTCAGGCTGGTATGGAACTCCTGAGCTCAGCTGATACACCCACCAAGGCCTCCCAGAAAGCTAGGAAAAATGTAATTTTCTCAAATATACATAGGGGTCTTCAAAATTTCTATTTCAGGTGTTATCAGTTTGGGTAAATATCCCCTCTCTGAAGAAATGTGGTCTTTTCATCTAAATTGTCAAAGTAATGGAATAAATAAGGTTATTAATATTTCCTTGAAATCTTCCCCACCTTACTATCCATTTTATGTTTGTAGGATTTATAGTGATATCCTTTCTTTTAGATGTGATATTGATTATTAGTGTTTTCTTTCTCTTTTTTCTAGATCAGTCTAAGTCTTAATCAACTCTTGCTAGCTTACCAATGAATAAATTTTGAATTTTGTTAATTTTATTGTTTGTCTTTGATTTGTTTTCTGCCCTTCATCATTTCCTCTCTTCTACTTACTTTGAGTTATTCTGCTTTTACCAGTTTCTTAAAATGGACAACATCAGTAATTTTGTCTTCAGTTTTTAATATAAGCATTTAAAGCTATAAATTTCCTGTAAAGCACTACTTTAGCGGCATTTGATGTTATAGCGCTTTCATTTTCATATGGTTTCTAATTTTTCTTGAGATTTCTTTTTTGACCTATAGGTTATTTAGGAATAGTCTGTTTAATTTCCCAATACTTGAGGTTTCCTATTGTTATTGATATCCAATTCCACTGTGGTCAAAGAACACATTCTGTATCATTTTGATCCTTTTAAATATACTAAGATGTGTTTCCTGCTCCAGCCTATGGTCTATCGTATGCCAACTTTCATTTGCTTACGCACCTATACTACCCAAGGACCCCTACTGGTAGCAATATAAAATGAGTGCCAATAAATAAAGGACAGAACCCACTGATGTTTATATATTTCTATTGTTTAAGATATTTTTCTTTTCTTTTTTTCCCAGTTTTCGAATTGTATATTCCACAACACATACTATTCTAGGAAGCAGTATATTCTAGGGAAGCATATTCCTTGACTACAAAATAGAGGAAGATTATAAACTAAGTGTGACGTTATTTGGAAACAAGCTACAAACTTGAACTCAGTGTCCCCTTAATTAAATGACAATCATAATGTTTTCTTTCTTCACAGAAAAATTAGATTTCTGCTTTAAAAGGCCTAGATGAGAAACCAAGTTTATCTTAATTTTTAAATGCAATACAAAAACCTAGACATAGAAGGGTTTCTTTCTTACTGTTATCACAATGCTTATTAAATAGGTATAGCACAAACACTCAAACTCTCTATAATCAAGGTGTGTGTTTACATTCAAGAGTATTTGTTGTGAATGTAATCGTCAGTGAGGCAAAGCCATCCTAGCCCTTACTCTTATGACCTTTCCCTACTCTGCCCAGATAAAAAGCCTTAGTATTTTGTGAACTCCCAGATCTGTGGCAAACTGGAAGCAGGTTCTGCTCAGTCCCATAAGGCACACAGTTGTATGCCTCAGGTATGCCAGGGCCAAAACACAAACTCGTATTTGACATTAACGTGACAATAACCTTGAAAACTCATTAACACTCTGGACAGTCTCACACAGCCAGATGACAACATTATTATTATTAGTTGAAATGATATAACTATAGTTATAATAAAGTAAATCTCAAACTTAGTAAAAAGTAGCCACAGAATCTTTTTCAAAGGGAAACTTTTTTATGTTACTATTCAAGCTGAGCCAAACTGAAAATGGTTATGTAAAGTATTATACTTAGTCTGTGCATGGTCACATATTATGCACATGGAAAGAATTTCTCAACTTTTAAAATTCAGTTACCGTGTTCTTCCTGCCAATAAGCTTCTTCTTGGGTTTCCCCTACAGAAGTAGAAAGGACAACTGGGTTAGAGTATGCTATTTAGACAGTCTCTCTTGAGTTCATACATACATGTACTCCTGAAATTTTTATTACAGAAATTCAATATGGAATTAGACTGGGGAGGCACCTTTGGGGAAAGGCAGATAAATTAAGAACATTTTCTGAGAAAAGTAGAGTGCTGTGAACTGGAGGGAACTTTAATAAAAACACAAAAGGGAAAGGACAAATAAATTCTAGAGAAAAACTGTAACAATTTCTTGCATTTGTCTATGTACAAAGCTGATTACACTTACTCCTCACAACAGCCATTTGAAGAAGGCTGTTATTAGCTCCATTTATATAAAGGAGAGGGATAAGATGATTTTGTGACCTGCTAATGTCAGAGCTTAACAGGTTTACATTTAAACCTAGGGCTTAAGTCTCCGATGGCATTGTTCTTCCTACTTTCATGGAACTGTTTTTGGAAAGAAATCAAATTTGATACTTAGGGGGTTCAAAAAGGATGTTCATCAGAAATAGATTTTCTACAATGGAAAAAAAAAAACTCTAAAAAAGGATGTTCCCCTTGTCTCTAAACAAAAGTTGGGCTCTAATCACTACAGTGCTACTCATGTTTAAATAGGTTTTTGTTTTCCTTTTAAAACATTTCTCCTCAATTTCCTTTCACTTAACACTTTTTTTATGCATTTTCCCAGTTCTACTTGTATATATTTGTATATGGATCACAATAATTTTATTACCTGTGTACTATCATGTATCACTAACCACAGATGAGATACTGAATAATTTTCACTCTAAATATCCTCCATGTTAACTTTTTGTAACCCACACACCTCCTACCCACCCTCTGCCCCATTAATGTATTCTCCACTCTAAAATTTTGTCATTTCAAAAAATGTTATGGAAATAGAAATAAATGACATGTAACCTTTGGCATTGGTTTTTTAAATAAATAAACAGACAAATGCAATGTAGAGTCTATCTACAAAAAAATCAAATAAAAGAGTTAAGTCTTCACCAAGATGTTTTGTCTTTCCTTTCCCATGTTTTTTATCCATGCTAATGTCCTGAGATTGCCACATTACCATCAGAAAGTCTCAAGATGATTTTAAATTTTCCACCCAGGTAATAGTTTTCTCCAGCAATCTGTATCATGGCTTCACAATAAAATCACCTAAGCAGCTTTTAAGTACCAATACTTGACTTTAGGGGAGAGAAGTGGACAAGGCATAAACATGATTTATAAGATTCCCAGGTGTTACTAACATGCAGCCAGAGTTATAACTACTGCCATAGTGTAAGACAGTATGTAAGATACTGTTTGCCAGGATAGGGAGGAGGAATTGAGAGTTAGGTACAGAAGGCAAACAAAATTAGCCTAAAAAAAATGAGTATAGAATTAGTTTGAAAGTGGTTCTGATAATAACACAATTAGATTTGCAAAGGAAAAACATCAATTCAGATTGAAGAGAACAAGTTTATAGGAAGATACTAGGACTCCCAACAAATACATTTTCATTTTTTCAACGTATGTGTTTGTATATGCCTATGGAGTGGTAAGCTCTTGAAACTGACAAAGATAAGCAAAACAAACACCTACTCTTAAAAGTCAACTTATAAAGTACAAGTCAGTAAACAGGCAATTATAATATAACCTAGGAATCTAAATCAGACTGAGTGAGGGCTACAATAAAGGCTGGGAGTACCTCATAGTCTAGGTTAGAGAAGGAAGAATACAGAAGAATTTTGGGATGAACTCAAGTCCATTCATCTGGAGAGTTTGTAAGGATAAGGTAGTACAAAAAAGCAAATAGATATATGACCACAGGTTGTGAGGGAAAGTGGAGATCAGGCTAAAAAGGTAAGTAAGAGCAGATCATTAAGAAGGCCTTTCATGCTAAACAGGCAAATTTATGGGTTTTTTAATCAAAGATTTTAGAATGCTTTATAAACAAGAGTTGTTATCGGGCCTGAAAAAAGAATGCAGGGAATATACTAACTTGGATAGAAAAAAAAATTATATTCCCTAATTGAAATTAAGTTTTTCCTCCACATAAATGTAGACAACCACCCACAATAGTGGATTAATGTGACTTTATTACCAAAAGAAATAACACCTTTTTTCTCATATTACTTTAGAACTATCACAAGTATCTCAAAATACTGTCAATACTTATCTATATTTGAAAATTATCATAGTTATTAATTAGTTCTTCTGCTGGATCTTGCTTTTTAATGTGCTAAAAAGAAAGCACATATATTATTATATCTCCAATTTTTTACTGTTGTGCTCCTCGTAGGGGAATGCTTTCTGCTTTTGTGGTTTCTGGATCGTCTGCTCTGCCCACTGTCCCCCTATGGGAAACCCAATACAGAAAGATCCAGCCTCAAGCACAGAGTCCATGAGAGTTAGAAATAGACCTATACCACCTATTAAGAAACCCATACAAACCACCTATGTAAAGCAAATGGTCCATTACTTTTAAATATGACTGGATACTCCAAAATCACCACATTTGAAGATATATTACAGTAAAAACTACAAAATAAGATGAACAATCAGAACTAATACAGAAAAATTAAAATAATGCAAAAAACATAAAGGAACTTCACACACAATAATCAACATAGTAAAAGAGATTTGAAAAGACATTACATGCATAAAATATGAAAACTAATCAAAAGCAAAAACAATTCTTGGATATTAAAATCATACCTGCCAAAATAAAAAGTAAATCAACCCTCTCCTATGCTAATAATAAATAACAAAACAGACAATGTTGAAGACCAATTTAAGAGTTTTAGAAGACAAAACTCAAGAAAGGCCCAAGAATTTTCCAGGGTTTTTTTTGTTTTGTTTTTGTTTTTTTGAGACAGAGTTGCCCTAGGTAGAGTGAGTGCCATGGCATCATAGCTCATAGCAACCTCAAACAACCTCAAACTGCTGGGTTCGAGTAACCTTCTTGCCTTAGCCTCCCTAGTAGGCAGGACTACAGGCACCTGCCACACACATAACTAATTTTTCCTATTTTTAATAGAGACAGGGTCTCACTCTTAGTCAGGCTGCCCTTGAACTCCTGAGCTTAAGCAATCCACTCGCCTCAGTCTCCCAAAGTGTTAGGATTACACGTGTGAACCACCAAAGGTCCTAGAATTTAGAGCTAAGACATGAGGTCTAAAGTATGAAAACAGTAAACAGGAGTTCTACAAGGAGAGAAAAGAAAAAATAAAGGTAACATTTCCTGCAGTTGAAAGACTTAAATCTTCAGACTGAAAGGCCTCACCCAATGCAAATCCAAAATAACAAAAAATGACATATCAGAACACATTCTGGCAAAGTATCTGAACTCTAAAAATAAAGAAACCTTGTAAAAGTTTTCAAGGAGTAGGGACAATCTTTCAAAAACTCTATATTATATATAAAGAACTGAGATTCTATGTCTTGTAAGTAAATCCAAAGATCTCTTTCATTAGAAGCTTTACAATGTGATTACTTAAATCAATGGTAACTACCACAAATTTATAGATAGAAATTGCAAATCCTATTATTTATGATAATAGATCATGAAATTACAAGAAATAGCTGAAATCTGAGTATCTAAGAATCCTTCAAAAAAGCTTCTATAGCCTCAAAATATAAGTTTCTCTAAAAAAACAGGGTGCCTTAATTTGGAAATCAATTAAGGCAAATGTAGTTATATCTCAGGGGCTAGGAAAGTATGTGAGACTGAGTAGTCTGTGCCTGCTGTGTTATTTTAATGCCAATGTCTGTTTTCCATCACTTCCCCCTATTTTCTCTTGTACTGAGATTATCCGTTGTCATTTCTTACAAGTCTCTGTATATTTATGTTGCAAATTACCTCCCCTTCACTTTATCTGATCTGATAGTTCTAATCTCTTTTGGTCTAGAAAAACAGATAATCATATCTGTTCAAACTTCATCCCCACAAGGCACTAAGCGCCTTTCTGGAAGAATAAAGTTTAGGGCATCTGTGCAGATTGCGCAAAGATCTTTAAGGCTTAATTTTTGGTTTGTGGAAATGTTATAAAGTGCTGAAAGTTAATAATAAATTCTGGAAAAATGAGACATTATTTCATATTTTCTGGAGGCTTTGTCTATCAGAGATTTTACATGAAGATTTTTATGAAGTCTCTTTCCTTCTCCTGCATATACTTTCTCCTAATCTTGTGATATAGTCCGAATTTATAAGTTTAGCAAATCCCCACCTGTCCTGAAAGAGGCGTGTTGCCAGCATATAGTTCATGGAGGTCTTGTGCTCAAGGTAGGACCTAAAAAACAAAGAAGGAAACTGGTTATTTCTTAAGATTAGTTCAAGCATTGAAGTGAGAGGTTACTTATATGCTATTTCCAAAGATATATACTGTTTCTAAAGTAGCAAAGGAAGAGACAGTTGCTCAAATTAAAATTATAAAATAATTTTAGAGTAGCAATGAATAGAATATAATAAAGAAAAAGACTTTGTTTAGAAAAAAGAAAGAAAAGGTAGCATTTCTTGGAGTAATAATAGGTGACATACTAAATTCAGAAAATAAGAGTGAAAGATTTTTTTTTTTCTAAACACAAAAAGCTTATATACAAAAGAGGTCAAATGAAGTTAGGAATAGAAGATGCAAAAAGGACATGAAAATGTAGATAGAAGACTGTTTCAATCATGTTATTCCTCAATCTAAGAGGTGTCGATGGCTCCCTCGTGTCTGCTGCAGGAGGCAAAGACTTCTCTTGTAAACTTTCAAGAGTTTAAAAATGTGTACCACCAATTCATTCACACTTCCTCCACACAGTTGCCCAATGTTGATCATGCAGTGCAGCCAGGCAAGTCACCTTAGAATTCTCCTGTACCACACACCCCTCCCACCGACACGTTGCCTCTGACTGCACACCTCCTCCCTATCCTCTCGACTTATCTGTAGTCGTCTCCCCTTATCTGAGGTTTCAGTTATTCACAGTCAGCCATGGTCCAAAAATATTAAATGGAAAATTCCAGAAATAAAGCATCCACAAGCTTTAAATTACACACGATCCTAAGCAATGTCATGAAATCTCAAGTCCTCTTGTCTCCTCCCACCTGGGACATGGATTATCCCTTTGTCCAGTGTCTCCACACTATAGACGCTCTTAGCTCATTACTCACTTAGTGTCTGTCTTGTTACCAGATCGACTGTCATCTCATTTCAGTGCTTGTGTTCAAGGAACCTTTATTTTGCTTATGGCCCTAAAACATACAGTAGCGATGCTGGCACTTGGACATGCCAAAGAGGACCCATAATGTGCTTCCTTTAAGTGGAAAAGTGCAAGTTTTTGACTTAAGGGGAAATTTTTTGCAAGATAAGAACAAATCTAAGAAATTGTGAAGAAGGAAATGTGCGCCAGTTTTGCTATTGCACCTCAAACTACATGGTAAGTGCTCAGTTAAGAGGGACAGGGGTTAAATTTTTGGTGGAAGATAGGAGCAATTGACAGCAGCATGCTGCGCCAGAAAGCACTGAGCCTGTAAGACGGCAGCAAAGGATCCCCTGAAATAAGAGACATCGAGCCATTCACTGCAGACCTGTAGACATCACTAGGAAATGTCTATACAGATGCAGGGATACCGAAACAGAAGCCTTATGCTACGTCACAATGCCTGCAGCATTCACTTCACTTCATGTCATCACACAGGCAGTGTGCATCTCACATCATCACAAGAAGAATACGGTGAGTACAGAACAATTCCAAGAGATTACATGCACAAAACTTTTATTTCAGTCTACTGTTATAACAGCTATATTTTATTACTAGTTATTATTATTCATCTCTTACTATGTATAAGTTAAACTTTATCACGGGTATGAATGTACAGGAATAACACGATATGCACAGTTGACACCCTGTGCATTGAAAATCTGTGTACAACTTTTGACTCTCCCAAAACTCACCTAATAATAGCCTACTGTTGACCAGAAGCTTTACCAATAATAGTCAATTACACATATTTTGTATATGTATTATGTACTGTATTCTTTTGTTTTTTTATTTTTTTGTTTTGTTTTAATTGTTGAGGATTCTTTGAGGGTACAGAGGTTACACTGATTGCATTTGTTAGGTAAAGTCCCTCTTATAATTGTACCCTGCTTCCAAGAGCTGTTGGATACAGTGAACCCCCACTCCCTTCCCTTTCTCTATTTCTCCACTCCCCCATTTCATGTATTCTTATAATAAAGTAAGCTAGGAAGAACAATTAAGAAAATCAAAAGGAGGAAGAGGAAGAGGAGGTGTTGGTCTTATTGTTACAGATAGCAGACATAGAAGAAAATCCATATGCAGGTGCATCCACACAGTTCAAACCTGTGTTGTTTGAAAGTTGATTGTGCAGGGCTTGAAACTACTATTCATAGTTTCAGGCATCCACTGGGAGTCTTGGAACTATACCTCACAGATAAGGAGAGGCCGATTATAATCTACCCTTCATGAAGCAGGTCAAGGCTGGGCACAGTGGCTCAGGCCTGTAATCCTAGAACTCTGGGAGGCCGAGGCAGGAGGATCACTTGATGCCGAGAGTTTGTGAGCAGCCTGAGCAAGAGTAAGACCCATCTCTATAAAAAACAGAAAAATTAGCCAGGTGTGGTGGAGAACATCTGTAGTCCCACCTGCGTGGGAGGCTAAGGCAGGAGGATTGCTTGAGCCCAGGAATTTGAGACTACTTCTCATACATAGGTCATTACGAAAGTTTTGAAATACATATACATCAAGAAACATAAAATCCACCCAGGTGGAAACAAATGGAGCCCTCCCAGCAGCGCTGATAAGCCAGCAAGGTAAAACCTGCATGGGTAAATCAGAAAGGATGTTGTTGCTTTGTTTCTTGAAAGTGAAAGAATGGACTGTAACACAGTCTCAAAACCTTCATAGTGATCTACAGATAGGGTCAGGTGCTCCCACACATACAGGCCAACCTTGTCTATAATAGGAACATAAACCTGTCTAATTCTGAAGTTCAACAGGAAATGAATTTGCTTGCAGACAGATATCATCAAGTCTCCTCACATAGACTTCATCAGTAAGAAGATGATATTTTGGTCTTTGTCTGTTGTAGTCCTTATCTTATTTCTCTACTGGTTCAAACCAGGTATCATTACTGGATGTCCTTAAGAGAACCCAACATTATTTGTATTGATTCCTTAGGAAAAGGTACTCCAATTAGGATCCCATCCCTTGAAATATTCAGAAGCAGAGGGTTCTACTTTCAATTTTTTAAATAGATATTTTCTAGAAAGTACAAAAATTTAAATTCTTTAAAACCATACCAAAAAATATATTTCTAATTGTGAAGAAATCCATGCAATATTTTCCTCCTGAATTTCTAGGTTATCTACAAGGTGTAATTATAGTATATAGTATAGTATACTATAGTATAGTATACTCTGAAAGATAAAAAGATTTGTCCACAAACAGCCAGGTTTTTCAAATAAAATAAACAACAAACAAACAAACTGGCTTTTTCTTTTATTCCTCTAAGTTCTAGCTCTGTACTTAGAACTAACATTCCAACTAGGTCAAATGCTTCTTACTTTTTTTTTTTTTTTGAGACAAGAGTCTCATCACCCAAATAACACACATCGTACCCACAAAGACATCATCTTAAAAACCAGCTGATGAAAAAGATATTGTGCATATAAAATCTGTTGCACACTTCTCATCAGAAAAATGCAAGCCTGAAGATGATGAAAAGTTATTTTTGAGAAAAAGTATCAACCTAGAATTCTACAACTAGTTAAAATAATTTTCAAACATAAAGGCAAAAGACTTTTTCACACAAATGTAAGTTGAATGAATTCACCACTATCAACTCAACACTAACTACACATTATCTATAAACATGCTTTAACTCTAAAGATGCAGAAAGACGAAAGGTAAAACAATGGAAAACATACACCATGCAAAAACCAGTCATCAGAAAGCTGGAGTAGAGGATATTAATAGCCAATAAGTAGACTTCACAACAAAGAACATTACCAGAGATGGGGTTATTTCATAACAATAAAGAAGTCAGGCCAGGTGTGGTGACTTACACCTGTAATCCTAGCATTCTGGGAGGCTAAGGTGGGTGGATTGCCCAACCTCACAAGTTCAAGACCAGCCCGAGCCAGAGTGCGACCACATCTCTAAAAACAGCTCGGTATTGCAGAAGGCACTTATGGTCCTAGATACTTGGGGGGCTGAGACAAGAGAATATGCTTAAGTTCAAGAGTTTGAGGTTGTTGTGAGCTATGATGCCACAACACTCTAATGAGAGCAACAAAGTGGGACTCTTCTCTCCCCCTCCAAAAAAAAGAAAGTAAGAAAAGAAAAAATGAAAGTCAATTTATCAAAAAGACATAATGAGGCAGGAACCTTATCCTCAGGGAGCACAGTGAGGAGGTGGTAAGTTGGATGCAGCATATGATCCAGAGCAGTGGAAATCTGATGAATTAGGCAAGTGATTGAGACCAATTGGGTTCCGCTGGCCCCCCACAGAGGTCTGGGACAGGAGGAAGCCCTTCCAAAGTTTTCAGTTGTTGGAGGAAGCTGTGCACTGAGTGGAAAGCTTGGAAGAGTAGGGGGACTCAAATAGTATACAGCACCAGATTTGACTATCTGTTGGAGTAGACTTACTATAGGTTTGGTGGCTGGCAAGGCAGCCATTCTGAGACGGTCTGGGCGACCAGGGTGCTGCCATTGTGGGAAGGTTTTGAGAGGGTCTTAGCACAGGGGTCTAAATCACGGTCATCTTAATTCTACCTGCCAGAATCAGAACTCTACTTTCGGGACGGGCTGAGGGATTCCTCCACCCCATAGGAATTAGAGTCCAGAGGCACTGTGAGACCTGCTCCAGAGGAATTTTTGTGAGCTTTAAGATCACAACACAGTAAGGTCTGAATGCTGAGGGAACAATCAGGCAATCACTGAAAGCAACTAAATTTAGAATAAGGGCCTAAGGATCATAGAGGTTACTGGCTGTGCTCTCCCTCTCCTAAAAACTCCACAGCACCACCTGGTGCCTCAACAATATATTGCAACATACTATCATCAAGAGCAAAGACTTCTGTTTGAAACAAAGGAGGCAGTGAGAAGTAAAAAGGAGACCCAGGTGTGGTGGCTCACGTCTATAGTCCTAGTACGGTGGGAATCCAAGGGGGGTGGACTGCCTGAGCTGAGAAGTTCGAGACCATCCTGAGCCAGAGTGAGCCAGAGTGAGACCTTGTCTCTACCAAAAAAAGCTGCACGTTGTGGCAGGTGCCTGTAGTCCCAGCTACTTGGCAGGCAAAGGGCAAGAGAATTACTAAAGGAAGAAAACAAACAAACAAAACCAAAAATCAAAAAACTTCAAACTAAGATGAGAGAAAGCCAGTTGAAATTGAAAGCAAAATTTAAAAAAAATAAAAAAAGCGAGAGAAGTAAAAAGGAGGACAAAGAGGTGAACAAGAAGAAAGAACACATGAGGAGGAACCAACAGAAAATTTTGGGCACCATGAAAAGCCAAAACAGAAGAATTCACCCCAGGAACCATGAGGCAGCTACTGCAGAAGACTCCACCTATAAAGAATTAATGGACTTCACAGAAAGGGAATTCAAAATATGGATGATAAATACAATAAAAGAAATGGATGAAAAAATGGAGAGACAGAACTAGAAGTCAGACAAGAGACAGATAGAATACAGAAAGGATTTGGTGGAGTTTAAGGAAATGAAGGAGACAATCAGGGAATGGAAAGATGCAGTGAAAGTACCAAAAATGGGTTAAACCACAGAGAAGAAAGAACCTCAGAGCTAGAGGATAAAGTTTTCAAGTTAACCCAGGCAGAAAAGAAGAGAGAGAACAAACAGAACAGGTGCTTAGAGAACTACGAGACTCCATGAAACATTCAAATATACAAATAATAGGGATTTCTGAAGTGGAAGAAGATTGTCCCAAAGGAATGGAAGCCCTATTGGAAACTACCATAAACGAAAAGTTCCCAAGTTTTACTAAAGACCCCAACACACTCCTTTCAAATGGATATGAAACCCCTGGTCATCTCAAGTCAAACAGAGCCTCTCCAAGACACATTGTAAGGAACCTGTCCAAAGTCAAGATCAGAAAAAAATTCTGCAAGCAGCTAGGAGTAAGCACCAACTGACTTACAGAGGCAGAGCCATTAGGATGACAGTAGACTTTTCAACTAAAACCTTCCAAGCCAGAGGAGCATGGTCATTCACCTTGAACACTCTACATAAAACAATTTTCAGCCCAGAATTCTGTATCCTGCTAAACTAAGCTTCAAAATTGATAGAGAAATCAAATCTTTTGCGGATATACAAGAACTGAGGAATTTTGCCCCAACAAGACCAGTTCTACAGGAAATACTTAGACCTATTCTCAACACTGATGACCACTATGGACCACCAGCAAAGTAAACACACAGAAGCTAAAGGTCAAAACTTAGCTTCCACAATGGCACAAAGGATAAAACTTAGCTTCCACAATGGCACAAAGGATAAAACTATACAACAGACTTTCACAAAATGAGTTCATTGTCAACAGGGAAGTAATTCCTTTTGGCTTCGCAGGATTGGACCAATCAGGCTCTTCTTTCAGAACCTGCAAATTGGGACAGTGAGTAGGTGAGCCATGGAACAGAGAGGTCACATAGGTTCAGAAGGTGACTCTGGGCCATGGGAAACCAGGTAAGCTTGCAGAAGGGGCAGGTCTGCAGTGAGGAGAGCCTGGAGCAGAGGATAGAGGAGGCCAGTTGGGTTTTTTTTTTTTTTTAGAGACAGAGTCTCACTTTATTGCCCTTGGTAGAGTGCTATGGAATCGCAGCTCACAGCAACCTCCAACTCCTGGGCTTAGGAGATGCTCCTGCCTCAGCCTCCCAAGTAGCTGGGATTGCAGGTGCCTGCCACAACACCTGGCTATTTTTTGTTGCAGTTTGGCTGGGGCCGGGTTTGAAACCGCCATCCTCAGTATATGGGATCGGTGCCCTACTCACTGAGCCATAGGCGCTGCCTGAGGAGGCCAGTTGGAAAGGAAAAAAAGTAACCTTGGTGCCAAGAGCTTTCCAGATACCATGAGACCTACAATAAACATCCCCTTTACCTTGGGGGGGAAAAAAAAAGACACAATGAACCTAAAGCATACATACCAAATGACAGAGTTCCAGAATACATCATAAGCAAAACTGACAGAACCAAAAGGAGAAATTTAAAGTTCACAATTACAATTGATGCTTTCAATACCAGTCTCTCAATAATTGACAAAATTAGTAAATAGAGATGATCTAAACAACACTCTCAAACTCCATGACCTAATAAACAGTTACAGACCCCAAAAGAGCAGCATATACATTTTCTTCAATGTACATGTTACATTTACCAATATAAACCATATTCTGGGCCATACGCCAAATGTTAGTAAATTTAAAAAGACTGAAGTCATACAAAGTATGTTCTGTGACCTCAATACAAGTAAACTGAAAATCAGTAAGATTCTCTGGAAAGACCCCAAACATTTGAAAACTAAATAAAAAACTTTTAAATAACCCATGGGCAAAAAGATAATCAACAGAGAAATTAAAAAGTATTGTAAATAGAATGAAAACAATACCACAACAATCAAAATATGCAGAATATCACTAAAGCAGTACTTAGTAAAAACTTGTAGCATTAAACACTTAAATGGGAAAAAAAAAGAAGTCTCAAATCAAGAACCTCAGCTTCCACCTAAGAAAACTGGAAGAGTGAATGAATACGAAAGTTACGTAGAAGAAAAACCATAAAGATTAGAGTAGAAATCAGTGAACTATAACTAGAGGAAAGAAAACAAACAATGGAACCAAAAGCCGATTCTCTGAGAAGATCAATAAAATTAATCAATCTCTGGCCAATTGATCAGAAACAAATTACCAATATCAGAAATGAGACGAGTAAAAGGATAAGGGAATGCTATAATTTTATGCATATAAATATGATAACACAGGTGAAATGAACAAACTTCTTAAAAGACAAAAAAGCCATTCGAGTAGAAATAGATGACGTGAAAAGCCCTATGTCTCTTAAAGAAACTGAAATTGAACTCTAGGTCCAGATGGCTTCAATAGTGAAATCTACAAAATACACAATAAATAACAATCCTGCAGAATTTTAAGACAATTGAAGAGATAATTAAACCAGAATAAAATATGACTACACACCTCCTCGGGGCTAAAATTAAAAAACTGACCACACCAACTATATACTTGTGACATGAATGTAAAATAATGCAACCACTTTAGAAAACTGTATGGCTGTTTCCAAAAAAGTTTGGCATACACAACAATATGATCCAGTCATTGCACAAGTAGATTTAAGATTGGGCTCAGGCTGGACTTGGAATTTCTGGGCTTAAAGGATCCTCCCATCTCAGCCTCCAGAGTAACTAAAAGGGTCCTCCACTGCACCTGCCCCAACAAGTACATCTTTACCCAAGAGAAATTAAAGTACACGTTCATGCAAAAATTGATATATAAACGTTTACAGAAGCTTACAAATGATCCAAATATCCATTAATTGATGAAAAGATAAATAATTATTTGTGCCTATAACAGAATATTACTCAGCAATAAAAAGGAATTAAACCACTTATACATGCTATTTCATGTATGAATCTAAAGACAATTACACTGAGTAAAAAAAGCCAAACAAGAAAATACGCTGTACAATTCTATTTATATAAAATGCTAGGATATGCAGATGAATCTTCAGCTACAGAAAACAGATTAGTAGCTGCCTTGGGACTGGATAGGGCAGAGAGGGCAAGAGAGAACAATTACAAAGGGGTATAAGGCAAGTTTTGAAGGTGATGTTCACTATCTTGATAGTGGTAGTAGTTTCACAGATATATACAAATATACATATATATTTAAATATGTACAGCTTATTGTATGTCAACTATACCTCAATAAAACTGTTAAAAATATACTACTTACATTATCAGGCAAAAGTATGAAATACTAAGTGATAAATTTAGCAAAACATGTTTAAGACTTTTATACTGGGCTCGGCGCCTGTGGCTCAAGTGGCTAAGGCGCCAGCCACATACACCTAAGGTGGCGGGTTCGAATCCCCAGCCCGGGCCCGCCAAACAACAATGATGGCTGCAACCAAAAAATGGCCGGGCATTGTGGCGGGCGCCTGTAGTCCCAGCTCCTTGGGAGGCTGAGGCAGGAGACTCACTTGA